>CABHPH010000655.1:0-45509 GCA_902168325.1 Peromyscus nudipes
TTATTTGCAGAAAAAGAGACATTTTCTCCTAGGAAAAGTTATTTTAATTAATTATATTAGTAACGTAACTCCTCATGAGAAAGCAAGAAGCCAAAGGTGTTCTTTTTGAAAAATAAATATATGTAAAGAATAAAATTATATACAACTTAAACATTTGACGAATCTTCTAGAGAGTGGATGTTACAGAACCTGACATGTAGCAGCTAGATTCATGGAGAAAGCATGTGAGTAAAATGAACCAAATAGTCCACAGGGCTGTGGTGGTAGGTTTTAATTACCTTTTATTTTAACCACATATTAATAGTACATAGTAAAGTATTGCATTGTGATACGTTCATATTTGCATATTATGTGCTTGTGTCATATTTATTCTTCAATGTCTCATCTATTTCCCGTTTTTCTTTTCTCTTGCTCTTTTCCTCTTCTCAGTAGTTCATATTTTATTCTGATTCCTTTTTGTTCCTTGGTTTCACATGAAAGAAAATGTAGTATTTGCCTTATTGGCTATTTTATCAAGGTTAATTCTGCTTCCATTCATTTTTCTGCAGCATTTTCAGATCAGTGATGACACGTGAGGGATTGTAATGTCAGCATATGAGAAGCAATAAACCATAGTCTGACATTGGAGAGCTGGCTCAGTGGGTAAAGCACATAGTGAACTTCCAAAAGAACTGAGTTCAGTTCCCAGGAGTCACTTGAGTCACTCACAACTGCCTGTAACTCCAGTTGCAGAGCATCCAAATCACCTCCATGGGCAGCAGGCATGACATGCATGTAGCACACATACATACACAGAGGCACACACACCTACACAAAATAAGAAAATTTAAGAAATGATCAAAACATCTTGGGGCTAGAGAGATGGCTTGGTGGTTAAGAACACTGATTGTTCCTCCAGAGGACTCAGGCTTTATTTCCAGCACTCAATAACCTCTTTGTTCCATCAAAGTTTCCTTAAAACTTACATATAGTTCATAATAGCCTTCTCAGTGATGTACAGTTTCTTTTCACTGCTAATTAAGTTATTATAACCTGATTTTGCTCCACGTCACACTTGTCACAATTGTCAGGTAGCAAGGATGGGTGTCTCATGGGTCCTTTCTTATATCCATGCTGGAATTTTGACTAGCTTGATCTTGTGCAGGTCCTGTGTAGATAACTACAGCTACTGTGAGTTGGTGGATGATACAGCCATATCATCCCAGAACTTGGCTCTCCCAAGCTCCCCCAGTCTGCAGCGCTGATTGCATTCTTTCTACCCATTTTTTGTGATGCTCCTCTGAGTTTAAAATGGGGAGTAGGTTATATAGATGATTCATCCACATCTGTGCCTCTAAACATTACTACACACAACCACATGCGCAGATGCTTTTAATGGGGAACAAATCTTTTTTTTGGGGGGGGAGATATCCTTCTGCCTCCTGCAGACTGACCTTGGTCTCTCTATGATAGCAGAGAATGACTTGAATTTCAGATCCCCTGCCTCCATCTCCTGAGTGGAGAAATTACAGGTGTGCATCACCACATCTAGAGAATATATGTTTTAATTGAAAAGATTTTTTTCTCATAGAATATATTTTGATCACGTTTTCCCTCCACCAATTCCTCCTAGGTCCTCCCCAGTTACCCACTCACCCAACTTTATGTTCTTCTCTATCTGTCTCTATTTAAAACCAACAAAAAAGTAAAACAAAACAAAACAAAAAACCCAAAAACCCACAAAAGAAGAAATCAAATATACAAACAAGAATCCAATAAGACAAACAAAATGCCCAAACAAAGCAAATGGAGCAAAACAGCTACAAAAATACTATAGAGTTCATTTTGTGGTGCCAACTACTCCAGGGCATAGACTTACCCTTAAGCATGGTTAATATACCCAATGAGATGCCATTGGAGAAAACCACTTTTTCTTTGGCACTAAGTCTCAGTTGTAGCCAACTGTTTGATTGGGGATGGGAGCCTGTACCTGGAAATTTCTTAAACTCTGTTTTTCAGTAATGAATGTGACTCCTAAGTTGCCAAAGAAGTAAGACACCATCAGAGGGTTAACAGATATTCCTGATTCTTTAAACACATACATCATATGTATATATGTTACAAATTCTATTTCATCACCTTCTTGTTGTAATGTATATATTAATATGACTTTTTGAAAGACCAAGTGATAAAACTCTTAATTTTATGGTAAAATTACATATTCTTGCTGATTTAAAAAAACAGATTTATGACATTACTAAATTTACATAAGATTAAAGTTTATCAAATAATAATTTAAAATTGAGAAGGGAGCTGGAGAGATAACTCAGCTATGAGGGTACTTGTTGCTTTTGCAGAAGACCCAAAATCATTTCCCAGCACTGACATGGCAGCACAGAACCATTTGAAACCCCAGCTCCAAGGGACCCAGTTCCCTCTTCTGGTTTCATTAGCACATGTGTGGTGCATAGACATACATGTAAGCAAAATACTCACACATGTTGAATAACATAAATAAATCTGGTAAGTAAATAAGGAAAGAAAGAAGGGTTGGTGAGATAACTGGGTCAGTAAAGTGTTTGCCTTTGCAGCCCAAGGAACTAAGTTGAATCCATGAAACACACACTAAACACACATACACACACACACACAGAGAGAGAGAGAGAGAGAGAGAGAGAGAGAGAGAGAGAGAGATGGCACACACCTGTAACTTCAGTCTATTCTACCTGAAGAATTTCAGGCCACCAGTAGAGATATTGTTCCAATGAAACCCAAAGGACAACAGCTGATGTTTGCTCTGCATTCTACATTCATGTTCACACACAGGCACACAAAACTGTACATACATGAACATACACACGTACTGACATAAGAATGATAAAATTGACACATTCCTAAGTGTGGTGTATATGTTAACTATGATATTATTTCCACAGATAATTTATTCGGCTAATAGCAATGTCTTAGTGTGATTTATGCTTCTTTATATCTTTCCCCTTTCCTTCATTTTACCTGAATAACTCAAATTGCTTTCCAGCACAAACCTCCCTCTCTCTCCCTTTCCAACTCACTCTCCCCCTCTCTCTTTGTAATATATTTTTCAGTATTGTCTAAAGAATTTTTCCCATGAGGTTTATGGAACTAGCCATCATCCCTTCCCCTCATTCTATGGTCCCAAAGACAAACCAAAGTTCAATTTCACCAAAGTTCCCAGTGGGGAACCAATCAGTTTATTGGGCTAACTTATAGAGCAGATAAAGACTTTACTGTTAGAATGAAGGGTGACCTAAAAGCAATGGAAAGCTTTCACCCTTCATCAGTGAGGGCTTCCCCATAGCCATGTGGTACATATACACAATGGAGTACTACTCAGCAGTGAAAAAAATGACATTATGAAATTTGAAAGCAAATAGATGGAACTAGAAAATATCATCCTGAGTGAGTTAACCCAGACTCAGAAGTACATACAAACATGGTATGTACTCATTCATAAGTGGATACTAAATGTAAGGCAAAGGATAACCAGACTACAACCCACAGCTCCAAAGAAGCTAGCTAACAAGGAGGACCTAATATAGACCCATGGATCACCCTGGGAAGGGGAAATAGATGGGATCTCCACAAGTAAACTGTGGATAGGGGGCAATGGAGGGTATTTGATGGGGGATGAGAACATAAGGGAATGGGATGGTCAAGCTGGAACAGGGACAGAGTGGGAGAGCAATGAAAGAGATATCATGATAGAGAGAGATATAATGTGGATAGGAAGAAACCAGGTGCTAGGGGACTGAAGTGATGGCTCAGCAGTTCATAACTTTTGCTGGTTTTGCAGAAGACTTCTATTGGTTCACAACATCTGTGTCAGATGGCTCACAACGGCCTACAATGCCTGGCACTTTCGATCTCTGTAGGAACTCAAAAACAAGGTTACATACACACATGCCCACACACATACACATAAATAAATTTAAATAATATTTAAAAGATTAGGAAATGAAAAAGGTGACCGAGCAATGCCACCACAAAGAGTAATGTTTGGCCTACACAAGGAAAAGCTTTTCAATGATGAATAGAAGTTTCCAAAGTTGAGAATGTAAGATGGTTTCAAGACTTCAGTGTTTAAAATTCATATTATTTATCTCAACAGAAAATATTCGTTAACATAAGTTATCGAGTTCCCTGCCTTAATCCATTAATATCAGTAATTTATCCATATCTTTTTCTTTTTCTCGATAGAGAAAGAATGTCTCCTGAGAATGTAGCAATGGGGATCCCCTTCTCCCAGACAGCCATAGGAATCCTGGGCAACTGGTCACTTCTGCTTCATTGTTTCATTTTGATATTTACTGAAAAGAGTTTGAAGCTGAAGGACCTGATTATAAAACACTTAATCTTTGCTAACTTTTTAGTTATTATCTCAAGAAGGATTCCACAAATAGTGTCAGAATTTGGTTTGAAATCTTTCCTGGATGACTTTATATGTAAACTTGTTGTACACTTTAATCTAGTACCTCAAGGAGTTTCCCTGTGCACCACATATCTCCTCAGCTGCTTTCAAGCAATCACAACCAGCCCCAGCAGCACAAGATGGATGAAGCTTGAACACAGAGCCATCAAGTACATTGGTCCTGTATGCTCATTGAGCTGGTTTGTGCACCTGATCCTCAACATCACAACTGCTGTGAGAGTAACTGGTCCTCATAAAAGCAGGAATGGCACTAACAGATTCAGTTTTGGATACTGTGCTGGGTTTGTTTCTGGAACCATTACAGCTTCACTGTATTTGTTTCTGTTCTGCTTCAGTGATGGTCTGTATTTGGGTCTCATGGTCTGGACTAGTGTCGCCATGGTGTGCATCCTCCACAGGCACAAGAGAGAAGGTACAGCATATTCACAGTACCCAGGACTGCCCTAGAGTCTCCCCTGTATCCAGAGACATTCAATCCATCCTGATCTTTGTGTGGACCTTTGTCACCTGCTACTTCATCCTGATTCTTTATATGATATTCTTTGATAATTCAGGTCGATCAGTTCTAAATATAGTTGCAATCCTACAAACATGTTTCTCCACTTCCAGACCTTTTGTTTTCCTCAGAAATAAAATTCTGCCTCCAGGCTGTACTTTCTTCATTGTAGAAAATGTAAAATTTTAAACTATTGTCACATGTTCTAGTAGCTTATTTTCTCTAATATATTCATGTGTTCCTTCATCAACCATGGCTCTGTCTCCTTAGACCTGATCAACCAGAATGTTTCATATGAATTTCACAACAGGAACAGCCTTGACTGTAGTCTTAGTCCTTCAATTGAATGACTTACATGAAAGTAGGAGACACTGCAAATTATCTAGGAATTTCAGTCATTTGGCATCTTTATAGAATTTACTCCTGGCTTTATAAACCCACTGATAATCTATCCTGTGACAGCATTCACCACTCAAAATTGTCTGTGAAATGTGTGCAGTGTTAGACAGTGCCCAGCATTAAACATATATATGTATAAATTATACATAATTTTTGATTACATTTTGGTGAAGTAATGGTGACCCTGAGAAAATATATCAGATGGACTGACCTTTTCTGAAGGTTCAGTCAGAGTTCCCTGGCTGTCTGATTTAATCTTGAAGTGAGTATTTTATTGTATTCCTCTAAGTGCAGAAGGTTGGGGAGAGTCTTATCAGTAGATTTGGGGTTTATATGAAGGGTTGGTGCTGGGAAATAGAGCATTTGGAGTTTGAGGGATGTGCTGAGATGGACTGAAGATCAACTCATGCTGGGAAACTGAACTGAATAGAATAGAGCAGAAACAATAACTTCTGGAAATGGTAGCCCAGGTGAAGCCTAAACCCAATGTTGTAAACTCGTACTTCTGAATCATTTGTGCCAGTGAGGTGGTGGAAGAGGAATGGGAGCATTTGGGAGAGGTGTGATTTATCAAAACTAATGATGTTTGGGAAACTCATGTAATAATTACTAGTGTATAATCTGATTGGAAAACACAATTTAAAAAGGAATTTTAACAGAGATATTCAGCATGATTTAGCAGAAGCCATAGGTTTTCAAACAAAAATCCTGTTTCTAGATGAGATATGTATTTCTTTATTTATTATTTGGAGAGACTCCGGTGTTGCAGAATATTGGTACACTGCATAGAGATGTGTTCCTCTGATTGGTTTACTAAAGAGCTAAATGGACAATAGGTAGACAGTAGAGAATAGGCAGGACTTCCAGGCAGAGAGAGAGAAACTGAGAGGAGGAAGCAGGAAACTGGGATTTTGCCAGCAGACTCAGAAAAAGTCAGATGTGCCCAATGAAGAGGGGTAACAGAGCCACATGGCAAAATGTAGATTAGAAAACACGTGGGTTAATTAAGATATAAGAGTTAGTTCTGAAAAAGCATAAGCTAAGGCCAAGTTTTCATAATTAATAATAAATCTCAGTGTCATTATTTGTGGACTGGGGGTACAAAGATAGTCCAACAAGAAAGCTTGCTACACTCCCCAGACTCCCAAGCCACTGAGGTATGGCTGTTGTTCTTGGTTGCTTACTTGAACTGGATGGTAAGATTCTCCTGCTGAGTACACCATACAGGTTAGTTGCAGAACATAGAAAAATGAATCTTGATATGACCAGAAAACTCTTTTCCTGTTGGCTAGGTGGCATAGTACTGGAGGTGCTACATCAGCTTGTGGGAGAGAAGAGACATTAATGGTCTTATTCAGCACAGGACCCTGCAGGCTACAATAATGACCTACCCAAGCAAGATGTGCAAACTGGTACACTAGTGCTGTGGTTGTTACTCAGATAACCAGATGCTTTCTGATTTTATCTGCAGCCAATGTCTCAAGAGGGAATTCATGCCTATTCCTGCAAATATGGTCAAATCTCCAAGACTTGGGAGATCATAGACCCTATAGGGCAACCTACAACAGCTGTTTTCTTAAGTAGTCATATCGTCCAATGGCTGCCTTTTAAATATTTATGTTTGTACTCATAGATTTGTGTTGCACTAAACCTTGGTCAGAGAAGCTTCTTTTTGTAGTGGTTAATGCATGAACTCATAACTAGTCAAGTGCTGAGAATGAGTGATTGTGAGTACTCAGCCATAGACATCCATTACTCCAGGTGCAGGGGACACAGCATATAAGAAGAAACAGAAAGAAAATTACAAACTAGAAGACATAGAGGAGAGCTATAAAATTCTGTCTTTCATATATGACATGCCTGCTTCCCATATGAACTCACAGCCACTGTGGTTACAGGCATGAGATCTACACAATGTTAAGGCAGTGAAGATTCCAGCATGGATGGGGGAAGGGTTACTAAGGCCCCACTCCTATATATGGAACCATTGGTAAGTGATCGGTACTGAGAGCAGGAGAGTGACTTTTCCTTGGGTGTTTGAGACCTAAGTTGTCCAAACCACAGTGATGACCCACACCCATGAGCTATCGGTAGTGCTAATGGACTCGGTGGGTCGCATGAAAAAAAAAAGAGAAACAAAAATAGAAAGGATGTGAAACTGAGAATGAGATATATTAGAGAGGAGATATTGGAAAAGAGGTGGGGGAATAGGCATGACCAGGCTACACTTTGTGTGTGTGTGTGTGTGTGTGTGTGTATTTGTGTGTGTATAAAACTTTCATATATGAAGTTTTAAAATCATAAAGAAAAATATTTTAAAATAAACATAGATCCCCCAAACTGATGATTCTTTCATAAATTTATGCCATCAAAATACATGCACATTGCAAATAGAATCCCTTTGCTAGGAAATTCAGAGAATCCTCATTTAGGCAAGCTCAAAATTGGAATCCACACATCAACTGTTCAAATACATAACTGTAAATGCATGCACTAGAGTTTCCTCAGACATGAAAATGAATGGACTCCAGCTGCACAGCAATCAAAAAAGAAGCTCTTAGAAAATGCAGCTTCAAAGAAGTGAGATGTAAAAGTCTCCTGGATCTCCAGTTTTAATGCCCCTTAGTGCTGGTTATTAACTTCTGACATCACCTAAGATATTAGGTGGTGAGGAAAAGCTGCCAAGTCTGCTCAAATCCAGACAGAGCCATGTATTTCCCTTGGGCTCCCTCCCCTGCTCTAGGCATGGGAC
Organism: Peromyscus nudipes; assembly: GCA_902168325.1. Lineage (NCBI taxonomy): Eukaryota > Metazoa > Chordata > Mammalia > Rodentia > Cricetidae > Peromyscus > Peromyscus nudipes. The sequence continues at coordinate 8,095 of CABHPH010000655.1, forward strand.
TTGTGTGGCTCTCCTTGTGACACCCAATGTACTCTAAGGACTCATAGAAAAGTTTTTTTCCCAACTCCTTATAATTGCTTCTGTCAATTTGCTGTCTTAATCTGGACTTTTTTCATTTACAGGTAAGTGGAGCAAGGCTGTTGAAAAGGTATTCTTAATCCCCCATGTAGATGCTGTTATGGATCTAGAGTTGAAAATCACAGGTCTTGTGAGGGAAAAGACCAGGGAATTATAAACCTGTAAGTGAGGGGTCAGAGTCTCATCTCAACAAGACAGACTCAGTCGTCCAGTATAACACTCACTACAACAGCTTCTGTGTTTCACAGAACACACTGTAAGTACATTTTCTCTTTATAGCAAACCACAGGTGACTGAAGAATCTATAGGTAGAGGGAATAAGGGAAAGTTACTGTTGCTAAGTATTGAAGTAAGATGATGAAAAGGATTTCACATGAAATGGGAGCTAATTCCTGCTGGCAAAGGATGGACAGTCTCCTGTCTTTCCCTCTCTATGCCTTCCACAAGCTCCAAAGGGTCCTTTCCTATCTTATGATACATTGACTCCACTTATTTCTATATGTGTTATGAATATACATGCAAATGAAAATATCCAGATAGACAGACAGATAGAGATAGATAGATGAGAGATAGACGATAAATAGGTAGATAGATAGATAGATAGATAGATAGATAGATAGACAGATGATAGATAGATAGGTAGATAGATTCATATAGAGATAGATACATAGAGATAGATAGGTAGATAGACGATAGAGAATGTAGTATATGTGTATGGCTGCCAGAGAAGTAGTTGGCTATTCTTCCATTTTCCTCTCTGCCTTTCTTATTTAAACAAGATCTCTGGCTGAATCTGGAGCTTGTGTTTTTTTTTGTAAGCTGATGGCCAACAACCCCCAGCATTATCATGTAGGCAGTGTGATCTTATCTCAGGGCCTAATGCTTGCAGCAAGTGCTCTCACCTGTTACCCCATCTATTCTGCCCATGTATTATCCATTTTAGGGGTTGAATTCTGCTCTTGTTCCTCTCTTCTTTTGGAGAAAAGTTCCTTTTAAGACTTATTTCAGGTTACAGGTATTTGTGTTTCTGTTTGTGTGTGGGTATGTGCATATATATATGTGTGCAGGAGTCAGTAGAGCCCAGAGGTATCAGATTCTTCCTGGAGCTGGAGTTGCAGGCTGTGGTGAGGCACTCTGTGTGGGTGTTGCAAACAGAACCCAGGTCCTTTGAAAGAATAGCAAGTGCTCTTAACTACCAACCCATCTCCCCAGCCCCCAAAATTACCAACCTTAAAATCACAGGTGTGTAAGCCATTAATGACTTGCTAAAATCTTTCAAGTAACTAAAAGATGATTTATTTTCTTAAAGAAATAGGTACTTTAAAGCACAGCTTTTGTGTGACTGAATGGACAGTGTGCATATTGAGCATCATTGCACACACAGTATGATTGGCTCTTCCTTCTTTTTGCAGACTCTATCAGAATTCCTGTGTTTCAACAGAGAATTCTTCCAGTTAGTTTTGCAAAAGTTTGGGACAATACATACCTTTCTGCACCAGTTTAAGGGATGTACAGAATACACAGTTACTATTATCCTCAGCATCTCATGATTAGAACTGTGAAGATTTTCTTGATTGAAAACCCGAAGGGGAAAGCTAACTGTTGACTGGTGTGTTTTTGACTGTTCCTGATGCAGTCGGAAACTCGGGAAACATTTAGGACATGAGCACAGGGTTCAAGTGAAAAGGTGATGGAGAGTCCTGTGACTTCCAGAATCACACAAAGAGCATCATGGGCTGGACAGGACCAGACTCAAGCAAAGAACACTGCAAGGGGAGCAGAGCAGGGGGGCATTCTGGGAACTGTTGCTTCTGAGTGCTTCTCTCTGTATGTGAATTCTCTATGATTGCAGACACAGCTTCTCCAACTCCCTTGATTCCCAGGCTGAAAGGTACTTTTCTGGTTTTTCAAAATGAATTTATGGAGAATTCTCCTTTGAATTACATCAGAGAGATGACTAGCAGTCATTTTCTTGTTTGAACCTTTTATTGCTTTTCTTCCATATTGTTGAAGAAATTTCATATTGAGCTGTCTATCTACAGACAAAGTCTTTCTTTTCTAGACATTCCATTATCTCTTTACATCTTCCACTTTCTATTATTTTGGATGAACTGCTTATTATTCATTATAGACTAATGAAATGACTGAACCCAAACACGGTATGTATCACAAAATCTGACTCATTGCGGCTGTCTTGTTTGAATACAGTATCTATTACCTTGCCTGATTTTCCAACATTATTTAATAGCTTGACAGTTGTTACCTTGTGAACCAATATATTTTGTCTTACCTCCTTCTCCCTGTCTAATTTCATGCTAGTGTGTTGTGCAAGTACTGATAGTTTTGAACCCTAACATTTGTAGTACAATTTCTGACTCTGTCTGTTTAACTGACTGTTAGATCTGTCTTGATAACATTTAATGTTGTTTCTTCACATTGCTGAGGCACTGAAATTATTAATATATGCAACAGAGTCATGCTAATAACTCTGCCGATGGGGGGATGGTCAACGTTTTCTAGTTGAGTGTTCTCAAATTACTAATAAACTTCATATTCTTTGTGTGCTGAAAATAAAATCAGAGACCCCTGGGGAAAAAAACCTTTTCCCTCTTTTAAATTAGGGAAATATGAACATAAAGGGTTGTATTTTTAAAAATAAAACAATGCTAGTAATAATTTTCACCAGATTCAAATTTTCAGAATTTCTTACCATTTTTTTTTCTGGTTTCTCCCAGCCTGTCTGTTGACGTGTATTTACCCTTCTCATTCCTCTTCCCATCAGTTTCTGTGTCTCTGGGAATAGTGTTAAATTTCCACTTTTGTGTATTAGAGATGGATTACAGGAAGCAATCAAGTCTACTGTTGACAGTAATACACTCAATTCTTTCAGAACGTTAGAAGTATACATTGGATATTAATTTAGAAAAAAAGAGCATTAGTGGAACTGTGAAGACTATAAATCATTTGAGGAATTATGAATACTGTGAGTCCAATTTCCATCTTTTTTTTTACTCCCACATTTGATAACCCACAATGTGTTTGATCATGGCATTGTGTCCTATTTATTGGGTAACTTGAGCTAGGACAGACAATTGGCCTAATGAGACAATGAAACTATTTGAGCTCCTAAAAATTAATACACATTTAAATGTCCTCTTCCTGGTTGTACTGATGTGATTAAATTTATTTACCTCAGGTGAAAAGAACATGGTTCCTGAGAACTTGTCAATGGGGATTCTTTTCTTTTCTCTAACAGCTGTTGGAATTCTTGGCAATTGGTCAATTCTTCTTCCTTATGTAATGTCTGTGTTCACTACCAAAAGTCTGATGCCCAAAGACCAGATTTTAAGGCATCTGACTTTAGCCAATTCCTTGGTTATTATCTCAAGAGTAATTCCTCACATAATGGTACAGCTGGGCTTGCGATATCTCCTGGGTGACCTTTTATGTAAACTTACTCTCTACAGCAATCGAGTGTCCCGGGCCATTTCCCTGCACTGCACCTGCCTCTTGAGTTGCTTCCAAGCAATCACAATCAGCCCCAGCAACTCTAGGTGGATGAAGCTTAAACACAGAGTCTCCAAATACATGGCTCGGTCCTGCTCACTCAGCTGGCTTGTGCATCTGCTTCTAAATAGCAAAACAGCTATAGATGTGATTGGACCTGATACTAACAAAAACTTCACCAAGAAAATCAAGTTGGGGTACTGCTCAACATTTGTTTTTGACAATACTGTAACTTTACTAAACCTGTCATTGCTTTGTTTCACTGATGGTCTCTGTTTGGGTCTCATGATCTGGACCAGTGAATACATGGTGAGCATTCTCTATAGGCACAAGAGTCAGTTACAGCACATCCACAGTGCACAACACACCCTCAGATCCTCACCTGAAGACAGAGCCACAAAAACCATCTTGACCCTTGTCTGCACCTTTGTCTTCTCCTACTCAATGTCCTTCATATTAGTTATCTATACTGTGGTATCTGACAATCCAAGGCTGTGGATAATCAACATATTTACATTACTAGACACATGTTTCCCCACATTTTGCCCCTTCATCCTCATCCATAATAACAAATCAGCTCCCAAGAATCATTTTCCCTGCTGTAAGGGAAGGTAATTCAACATGGTGATTTGTATGTTGTGGTAAATTTAAATATTCTTTCATCTATTATTGAACATTAAACTCACACATGACCAGGTGTTGTTTAGCAAGTCAATGGCTCTCTAAATAACCATTGCCAGTTGTTACTGCTGTTATAATGCTCCTAAACAGTTCCATGACATGAAGATATCTCTTTACTTTTATTCCAAAAGCTAAGAAATCAGGTATCATCATTTACTTTAGCATATCTTATGCTTAAAGACAGCTGTTGAGGTATGAATTTCTCTTCAAGCACAGCCTGGACTCTGATCCCACTGCTGCAACTGAATTATAGAAAAGAAGAGCAAAAAAAAATCCAGAATCTTTGGCATGTGAGAATAACATGTTTATGTGATCAATTCCATTTTATTCATTCATGTTTTGGCTTCACTGATGTTCTGCATTGGATCTTATGATGTGGGTTTGTGGCTGCACTTCCAGGTTCCTCTATAGGAAGAAATGACAAATACTGTCTATTTGCTGTGCCTATTGTTTACTCAGACTTCCCTGGGAAGACAGAGACATCCCTAGTCTTCCCATATCTGCTGTGATCCATTGTCACCTTCTACTCAGCTGCTTGCCCCCTGGCATTCTGCATGACAGTCTGCGACAATCCAAGGCTGTGGAGGTTAACCTCCCCATTTCTACAAGCACTCTCCATGTGTTGTCCTATCTCATTCATCAGTGTTCCCAACGTAGTCTCCACACTCTCTTTTCCCTGCCATGGAAAAGGTAATGTTTTTCTAATCTCTCAATGTGTCACAAGTTGTTGATTTCTGTTCATGAATATATCCATATGTTCTTTATTATTGGTGCAAGTCTAAGCCTCATTGTGGACCAGACTGTATTAAGTAACATGATGGTTAATATTGATAGAACACTTGATAGGATCTAGAATCACCCAGGAAACAAACATCTGGATACATCTTTTAGGGTATCTTTTAAGATGGGTTAATGGAGGTAGAGAACCTAATCTAATTTGCCACAGCCGTCAGTCATCTGGTTAGATTCCTGGACTGAATAAACCAGGAAAAACAAGTTGAGAACTGGCATGCATCTCGCTTTGCTATCTCTCTACAGATACCATGTGATCAGCTGCGTCAACCTCCTGATATCATGATTCCTTCCCATGACGGACTGTGTCCTCAAACTGAAAGTTGAAATAAACCCTTCCCATCTTAAGTTATTTTTGTCATTTGTGGGGAAACATTGAGAAAATTAACTAAGTAACTCAATAGCATTCTAAATTATACTGATAAAACCATAAGAGTCATTGTAGTGGCTACAGCATATTTCAATGGAGTTAAATTCTGAGGCTTTTTTGTCTTTTTACATTGCTGTAAAATAGACATCTCAATTCCTGCTGGTAGAAGATGGAAAATACTGCAACTTTTGGAAGGCTGTCAACTCAAGTTGATCCTCTAGGACTTACAATATTATGTAGAATGTGGTCAATATTTTTCCAATTTATGTGATTAAGATGTGCTTAGAATTTCAGCTTTGTATATACAAGATAAAAAAGTCATAACTTAAAGAAGACAACAACTCTTTCTTTTCCTCTTCCTATGAAATGAAAGAAATAAGAATGTAAACAAGACCAAGTTCATTTAAATCAATGGTAATAAATAATTTTATTCATTATAAAAGTGAAAGTTTTCCTACCATGATTTTTTAAGATTTATGTAATTCTAATCTGTGGTGATATATTGTGTCCCCAATAAATTGTGTACCCTAATAAAACTTATCTGAGGGTCAGAGAACAGAACAGCAACTAGATTAGACATAGAGGCCAAAAAACAGTGGCACACCTGACTTTAATCCCAGCATTCCAGAGGCAGAGATCCATCTGGATCTCTGTGTGTTCAAGGCCACACTGGAAAATAGAACCAGCTATGGTGGCACAAAACTTTAATCCTAGGATTTGAGATTTCATGTCTTTGCTGGAGAAAGACACACACCTTTAATCCCAGGATGTGATGGCAGGAAGCAGAAAGGTATATAAGGCCTGAGGACCAGGAACTGGGGCTTTTAAGCTTTTGGGCTTTTTAACAGCAGTTCAACTGAGATCCATTTGGATGAGGACTCAGAGGCTTCCAGTTTGGGGATTCGTGGGAGCAGGATTGGCTGAGAAGTTGTTGAGGTGATGGTTAGCTGTGGCTTTTCTTATTCCTCTGATCTTTCAGAATTCACCCAAATGTCTGGCTCCCAGGTTTTTATTAATAAGACCATTTAGCAATTTCATGCTACACTAATCTAATAATATCTAATTCTGTTGAAGTACTTTTTCTTTCATCTACTTCTTTTCACTAATTTATATGTTTTGGGGGGATGGAAGCCTGTGTTTTTGTCTGAATAGTTGGACTACATGAAAAATGTGATAGGTTATAGAGATTATTTAGTCCCATAATTTCCCAGATGGTAGATGTCTAAATAAGATGAGTATCATTTAAAGATAATATGTTGAAAACGTGAGTACTGTCCGTTACAATGTTTTAGTACAATAATTCTACCACTCTGCAGGCTGAGTGAGACAAGAAGATTGTTATGAATCTGAGGTGATCCTAAACAAGTTAGAAAGTTTGAGGCTATCACAACCTACCTTATGAGACCCAAGCAATTCAAAACAAAACATTAAAAAACAAACCACTGTCACCACTACCAGCACCACCACCAAAAAAAAATTGAAGACTAAGAACTAAAAGTTGTCTTAGTTAAAAAAATAATAGGACTTAGTATTGCCATTGCTCTTATTTACCCTCCAGAAAGTGACAGAGAAAGCAGTCTGGTATAGACCTGGAAACTTCATCCCTACTGGGTAACCTTCACAGTGCAGGGGAGTTCTATTTACTGGAGTTGAAAAATTATCATCAGTTATACCCAGCTGTGACACTGTGCACTGTGACAATGAATGGCTTTGCAAGACATGCTCATTGGTGCAACAGTAATAAAGATAATTGGTTTGATGACCAAAAATATAAGGCATTTATCTAACTTAACAGTTTATTTTTTTGAGAAATGACCCTACTATACATCGCTGTCTGTCTTGAAAGTCACAGAGATCCACATGCCTCTGCCTCCTAAGTAGTAGGATTGAAAGTATACACTATCTTGCCTGTCAAAACTTCATAATTTTGAGGAAAATATGTATTAAAAAGGAATAAGTCAACTCAATATACAATTGACAGTAGTTAAAATTACATTATTGTGAAGAGTCAACAATATAAAAATTAAGAAAATCCATAAATATTGCTGTTGGGAGTATAAATTGTGATCACATGACCTTGACAATGACACCCACAGCACTGGGGGATTGTGGTGTGTATGTGTGTTTATGTTGCGGGGGATTGAATCTAGGACTTTATATATTCTGGTTCAACATTATCATTTGAGTTGAATCTATGGCAAAAATTCTATTTTTAAGTTTGTATCTTCAAAATGCCTGCAGGTTTGCACCTAAGCACTTTACAAGAGTGTTTAGAATTATAAAATAATTGTACACAGGAAGTCCAACACCAACTGTCCACATAAATACTCTTATATTATGCAATGGATCAAATTTATTTACATCATAAAACTGAACAAACTTCGACTTTGAAAAATACATGGATGGATAATTTTTAATGTTACTTGTAAGAAAAGAAACTCCAAAGATCATTGATTTGTTCTTCATGGAAGCCCCTTATTGCTGGTGTTCTTCAAATTTATGGATTCTCACAGGATAGTATGGTGTTGGGGAAGAACTTCAGGTCAACCCAAAGTGAGACAAGCCACATGATAGGCCTCTGATTTTTAAAATTGACTTCTGCACCTTCTGCCCTATCCCTTCAACATCTGTGCACTCCAAGAGCTCAAAGCAAAGTTTTCCTCCGAATTCTTCATAATTGATTCTTTGGATTTGCTTGTGTAATTGTTATCTCTTTTCACTGTTACATAAACATGGGAAATTGTTTAAATATCATCCTCAATTCCTCATGTAGATGATGTCACATATCTAGAGTTGGGTTGGATCTGATGTCCCAAATCTAGATCTCCATGTGGCCAGGGACTTAGGGAAGAATAAATTTATAAATCAAGGACTAGACTATCATCCCAATTAACAGGACAGAATCAGATTCTTGTTGAGTCACTCAGCATCCTGGTATCACAGAGCACAAACGTAAGAATGTTTTCCTTCTATACTAAGACTCAGCCAATCAGAAATTAGAACTTTAGGTAGACCTGGGGATGTGGACTCTGTTCTTAGTTTTGAATGCCAAATCTTTAAAGGGCTTTCACATGAAATGGGAAGTATTTCCAGTGTGGGATGGACTGGTTCTACTTCACTAGACCTCAACAAAACCACTTTTTACTGCAGGCTGTCAGAGATGATTCTTGATATCACTCTTCATCAGTCTGACTCCTCCTTTGATTTCTCCTGTTCTTATGTTCTTCTGATCCCACATCTGTTGATGAAAAGAAAATAGTCTTGAAATCATATGCACAAAGTAGTTATTTGGCATATGCATTCATCATAATTTTCAGTGACCTTACATAAAACCTGTCAAAGGGTTCCATTGTCAGCTTTCTTCCAAAATATTTTTGTTAATTATTGGAGAATCTCATACAATGTACTTTGATTGGATTTACTCCTTTTCCAAACTCCTTCCAGATGCACTCCTATCTATCTATCTATCTATCTATCTATCTATCTGTCTGTCTGTCTGTCTGTCTGTCTATCTATCTATCTATCTCTGTTCCTCTCTACTTCTGTCCTTCTCTCCCCATCAAGTCCAATTTGTGCTGCCTCCTGTATGTGAGGCCATCACCTAGAGTGTAGTTGACCTACTAGGGGTCATAGTCTTAAAGAAAACTTGACTCTCCCTCTCCCAGAGCTATCCCTGCCAATATCTACTCAGCGAAGGGTGGGAGTTCACGCTCACCTTCCTCCTCCATGCTGAGATTTGTCTGGATTGCGTTGGCTTCGATCTTGTGCATGCTGTCTCACCTTCTGTAATTCACATATGCACCTGCCCTGCAGTGTCCAGAAAGTACTCTTTTCTTGTAGTCATCCACCACCTCTGGCTCTTACAATATTTCTCTGCCCTCTTCTCTGAGGACCCCTGAGCTAGGTTTCAAGGTAGTCCAATATAAATAATTGGGCATGATGGAGGTTAGAATGGGAAATGGGAATATGGATATGATCATATTTCATTGTGTACATGGATGAAAAACCTCAAAAAAACAAAAATTTTAAATTAAATAGGAAATATTCAGGCTTAGGAACATGGATTATACCCAATACTGCTCTTTTTGTTTTTCTTAATTTTTTTGTTTGTGAATAGAGTTTCTCTGTGTAGTACATGCTAGCCTCAAACTTTTTATCCTCCGGTTTCAGCCTTCAGAGTGTTAGAATTACAGATTAGTGCCAGGTTTTCTTTCCCTGTGGTCTCAGCATGAAAGTTGATGTAAAAATGTTTGTAATAAAGATTGCCTTCAGTTATTTACATGAAAAAAAACCTTTAGGAGTCACAAATTTCCTTTCATTTCAGAATGAAGAAGGAGTTACTATTATTCTTAGACAGTCACAGTTGATTAAGATCATAAAAGTAATCTTTGCTTGGAGTCTGAATGGGGAAAGCTGATCACTGACTTATTAGAGGTGCATGTATTTTCTGAATCTAAGGGAGAGTTTTGGGACATGAAGCTAATATGTGAGAAGGAATAGAAGGAAGTTTCTTTGTCATATACATCAAGACCCTAAAGACCTACACCGTTCTGCCCTACAATGAATCATGCCAGGGGTTCCTGAAGACAAGTCATCCAGGAGGAGACAAATTAAACTCAAAGCCTCGGATTGAATGAAGAGCACCACACATGGAGCAGGGCATTCCTGGAACTGCTGTATCTGAAGACATCTCCCTTTCTCTGTGAATTTATGCTGTTGAAAAACACTCTTTTATATAAAACCTCAAGTGTTAGTTTGTTTTTAGATCCATTAGAAATCTTCTGAGATTGGTCTCCTCAATGTCCATCTAATTTCAATCATGCATCATTTTAATAAAAGCACCATTCTTTTTTCTGGTGAGGAGTTAAATCAAGTTTTCTCCCATAGTGCTGAAGACTTTGAATATAGTCCTGGATGCCTAAGAATACAGATTTTCATGACTATATATTTTACTTTCTTTTCTTATGCAGTCTAGTCCCCATCCTTCAGATGAATTGCTTTCTATGCCCTTTAGATTAAGAAAATGATTGGGAGTTCAAGGCCAGTCTGGTCTACAAAGCGAGTTCCAGGAAAGGCACAAAGCTACATAGAGAAACCCTGCCTCGGAAAAAAAAAAAAAGAAAAAAAGAAAAAAGAAAAAAAAGAAAGAAAGAAAAGAAAATGATTGGTATATTTTTTTTTACCATTAACTACTACTCAGTTGTGACTTTTGTGTCTAAAACCACATTCAGAATTGTGTCATATCCTGACATTTTTTAATCTGATATAAAATGGCTCACATTTTCCCTTCCTCCTGTGGATTTTCTTACTTTGTGTTGTGCTGTGCTAAAAACTCCTTCTTAACAATATATGTTTGTTCACTGCTTTTTCGATTCTTGATCACATTCAGTCATGGAACATTTATTAAATGAGTGTGTTGCTGTGCACTAAACTGCCACCACTAGAAATGCTGAAGAATGAGACACCATTCTTGAGTGGCTTCCTAGCCACAGATCTTGTCCATGTGTCTTTATCACAGCCATGTTACAATTAGGTAATGATCCTTCATACCAGATCCTCCATCTTTCTCTCTCTTGTCTCCTTCTTTATCTTCCTCTCACCTTATCTACACTTTTTCCTTCTTCTTTTTTCTTTGTGTAGATGGTTACTCAAGCATAAAGTTTTTTGAGCATTGATAGTCTTTTGAAACCCATCTTTTAATACAATTAGTAACAGTATTTTTATTCTTTATCTGCTTTTCTGCCCATATGGACCTGTGGACAGAGGCCAGAGAGGTGTCAGATCCACTGGAACTGGAGTTATAGGATTCTGTAAGCCACCTACCATGGGTACTGGGCACTGAACTCAGATCCTTTTGAAAAGTACCAAGTGCTTATCACCACTGAGCCATCAGTAACATTCTTTATCTAATGGTCTGTCTTAACATTTTAAAATATCTTGATGCATTATTGAGACAGTGATTTGCAATTCAGGCAACTATCCCAAGTCTCATGACATTATTTGGAATATGGTCATCATTTCTCTGGGTGATCTGGGCATTCTTAGAAACTTAGCATTATATCTTTCCAATGTAAATCTATTTACTTCCTTAAATCAAAGAGACAAAGACTTATATAGAGGTTGAATTATTTTAGGAATCAATGGTAATGAATATTTAAAATAAGTTTCAAAATATAAACATATCCTATTGTGTTTTTTAATTCATGCAACATTAATTTATGCCATCTCAAGTTTCCTGACATATATTTAAATTGATATATTGACATCACTGTTCAGTGTTTTATTCCTATTAATGTCTATGAGAAAAATTAATTTTCACATTAACTCTTATTGTACACTGTTTAATTGATCATGATAGAAAAATTGTTAAGTTAGACTTTAAACTGAGTATTTTGTAGTATTTTTCTTGGGGCTAGAGAGGTGGCTTAGCAGGTAAGAGTACTTGCTGATCTTCCAGTGGAACCAAGTTTAGTTCCCAGCACCCACATCAGATGGTTCATGCATGCCTGTAACTCCAGCTTCAGGAGATCTGAATATCTTTCTGTGGTCTGCAAACACATGGCATAATTACACAGAAACACAGGCACACACATCCATGCATGTGGCAGGGTACTGTGCTGTTGTTCCCTTTGGGGGAGGGGGCCAAGTAGGCACAGAGTCAAAGACACAGACTCTAGGAGAATGTTGAAACAAAAAACTCAGTTTATTCAGGAAGAGGCAAGCCTTATATACCCTCCACCCAACCCTGGGGGAAGGTCTGATGAATTGTGACATGGCTGCCTCTCATTGGTCCAGGTCATCTCCAGATCATGTCTCAGCTGCTGTTGCTAACTAAGGCCCTTAGGCCAACTCAAGTTGGCTCTCAGAAAGTATCTTTTTTACTGGTTTGGGCAGGCTGGCCCTCAAGCCTGTTATGGATGAGTCATCCCACACATGCACATATAAAATATATCATTAAAACATAAACATTGTCTTTATTTTTAATTTCCTAACATTTTGACTTCATGATTATTTTTGAACATTCATGATGTTGATGAATAGTATAGTTTTGTTTCTGACTTTAACAAAGATGAGAAGCAGCTGGGCGGTGGTGGCACATGCCTTTAATCCCAGCACTGGAGAGGCAGAGGCAGGTGGATCTTTGTGAGTTAGAGGGAAGCCTAGTCTACAGAGCGAGATCCAGGAAAGGTGCAAAGCTACACAGAGAAAGCCTGTCTCGAAAAACAAAAAACAAAACAAAACGAAACAAAACAAAACAAACAAAAAAAAACCAAAGATGAGAAGCTTGAATCAATGTCATCCTCTGGAACAATCTTTGCATCCTAGCAGAATATATTTTAGAAAGGCATTATTAAACAAATTCTACAGTTTGTTTATAATGTTGAAACAAAATTATTATAAGATATTTATATCTCTATACAAAATAACCACAACAATGAACAGTGTATAATATATATGACAAATACGTTAAGATTAATGAGCAGAACTTTAAAAACTTGAGAACACTGAAATCATCATTAAACTACATTAATTGTATATAACAAGTACCACCAAGATTGATTCAAAATATTCATTAATAAAATCAGCCAACTTTTGGACAGTATTTATCTTTGTAAAAGATATATAAAGTCAATGAAGATGTGGCTATTTGAATTAAACTAATCAAATTTTTTAGAATTATGAGTACGTGTGTGGGATATATGCAGGTGAATACAGTTCCTGTGCAGGCCAGGAGGGGGCATTAGATCTCCTGGAGTTGGTGTTACAGGTGAGTTTTCTAATGTGGATGTGGAAACCCAACTCAGGTTCTCTGAAACAGCAGTAAGTGCTCTTAATCATTGAGCCAGTTAATGCATCATGGACAGATTTTATTCCCACTGTCAGGGGCCCCACAAACAAAGTTATGCAACTTTTTGCAGCCCATTGCACACTTTGCACAACTTTTTGCAGCCCATTGCACACCTTGCACAGCCTTGATGCAGGGGGGAGGGGTTTGGACCAGGCTCAGATGAATGTGCCAGGCTTTGCTGACTCCCCATGGGAGGCAATATCTTTTTGGCACTATGCAGTACTAAGAGAAATCAAACATATCTACATGAAGAATTGTATTTAAACACGTCCAGTAGTTATACTGTCAATAAATGAAAATTGAAGACTCAAAATATTCATGACCAGGTGGATGACTAAAAATGTGGTGGACACACTTCTGAGCACTATAGAACTAAGTGTGTACATAAGCATAACTGATACATTTCATGATACAATTCTGAGTGCACTCAGAGGAAAATTACAATGCATTTCATGATTTCAATCATACAAAATTTTATGGATTAAGAGTCAAGTGCATTGGAAAAAAGCAGTGGTTGTCTGGTGGACACAAAAAGAAATATTAATGCACAAGGTACATGTATGAGTAATGGTCAGGTCTATAATGATGATGTTGAGGGTAGTTTTATAGGAACGTAAACTTATTAAAATACTGTTTAAATGTGTGCCATTTATTGCATGTCTTTTATGCTTTATTAAATGCGGTCCCTTAGATCCCTAGCTAGTCCTGTTTGCCGCATGTGTCACACAGAGCTTACTATACATTTCCTACCAGAAACAGTATCCCACCATGTAACCACAGTTGAATTATCAAATCCAGAACATTTATATCTATGTAGCAATATATCTCATCTCTTCACCCCTTTCACATTTTCAGAATAACCACAATGGTGCCTTTTGTGGTAGAAGAAAGCAAAACACTCTCATGAAAAATCCAAGCCAAGATTCAATGTAGCATTTACCAAACTTCCTTCTTTAGAGCATGTTCACATCCAAATTGTGCTTTATGCAAATAAGATACAGTAATGAGACAAGACAAACTACGGACCAGAAGAAACAACAAAATGAGAGTAAATTCTCAGATGTGTTGGAACTGGAGGACCAAGTGACAATTTCTGTAATATGTAGAGAAAGCTAATAGATATTGCATTAGACTAGAAACTGAGAACTAAATGAGAGACGATTTTAAGTGCTCAGTTTCCTACAACATAAATAAGGAACAATATCCTATTTTGTTAAATGGGCAAATGGAAGTGAAACTAATGGTGAGATATATGAATGAAAACTTAAAAGTGTAGATTCAGGCACTCTGAGAAGACTCGAGGAGGTACTCATGGTTTCTGGGTGTCATGTAATGTTGAAATAATATGTTAATGCCTGTTATTAATGGCACAAAAGTCAGGATTGAAGGCCTTCCCACCAAATTCATGTGTTAACATGTAACGCCCAACACCATGGCGAAGATGGAGCTTTATCCCCCAGAGTGAAGGACTTGGGTTATTGGGTGTGCACTCCCTGGGGACCAGAAGACAGCAGATTGGATGCATTTCTTCTTTGCAGAAAAAGAAATTTTCTGCAAGGAAAAGCTATTTTAAATTAATCATGTCAGTAATGTAACTCCTTTTGAGAAACCAGGATGCCAAAGGTGTACTGTTTGTAGAAATGAATATATGTAAAGAATAGAATTATACACAATTAAAACATTTTTAGGAATCTTTAGAAAGTGGATATTACAGCATATGGAATGTAGCATCTAGAGTCATGGAGATGCGTATACGAGAAAAATGAACCTAGCGGGCCACGGGACTGTGGTAGCAGGTTTTAACTACTGCCATGACCTACACAGCCAGGGACCCAGAACTGGCGAGGGACACCGAGGTTAAACAGCACTCTCGACACAATGTGGTTCATCATTCAAAGAGAACTCCTTTATTGACTATCCATCAGCCTTATATACCCTGCTACTTCCTACTCTCCATGGGGTCAGGGTACATTCCTCAGGTTCCCATCTGCATCCCAGCAGCTCAACCAAACAGGAAGACCGCAAGCAGAGAGCTGATTCTTGAAACAATGTTCCAGCAATAGCTATATCATAAACATCCTATGACTTACTGACCACAGGAAAAGAGGAAGGAAAAAAGGGCACCTTAGGGCAACTTAGGGCAAACAGCCTATGCACAAGGCCTGTTCAGCACCTGCTGCCAACATGTCCTCTCCTTTTCTTTTTTAAAGCACACAGATAGCCCCTGTCTTAGGTCACCTGTAGCACCCTGTCTGACTTACCCGTCCTCGGGGAGGCCCTTCTATCCCCTGCCTTAGGTCGTCAGCATGGCACAGGAGTTGCCCATCTTTGGGTACTATCTTTCCAACATTGTAATCACACCTGAGCAGATTCAGGGGGCTGCATAGCTA
This sequence comes from Peromyscus nudipes, assembly GCA_902168325.1. Taxonomy (NCBI): domain Eukaryota; kingdom Metazoa; phylum Chordata; class Mammalia; order Rodentia; family Cricetidae; genus Peromyscus; species Peromyscus nudipes. The sequence goes on from CABHPH010000655.1 coordinate 23,762, forward strand.
ATAAAGCTTGCTTGGTTGCCCGTTGGCCTTGCCTAAACTGGAGATGCCATTGGTACACCATGAAGAATCCGAGCCCAAGACCCAATATACACAGGATAAGTAGGGAAATGGACGCTGACCACCTAGTAACCCATCCAGCAATTTTTGACATAGCTTGCCATCAAACATTTTCATCAACAGGAGTGACTCTAGTTTCATTAATACAAACAATGGCATGAACTAGTTGCAAAGTAAAATTTACAAAAGTTGCATTCCATGGCCCTCTGAAGTAATCATTCAATTCTTTAACCTTAGCAGATGCATTCACAACAATATGAGGGGTTACACATATTTCAGAAAACCCATAGGCACATAACATATGTTGTCCAATTGTCCATTTAAAGTCTGTTGGATGTCCAAAGCACCAGCCACTCTTTCCGACAGGGCATTAATAGTAGTAGCCTGTTGCACTCCCTGGGAAATAGCCAATCCAGCTGCAGTGGCTGCAACAGCCGAAGTTGCAATGGCAGCAATTACAGCAGCAGTTATGCCAAGGTCCTGCCTGCTGCGATGGAGTTGCAAGGGAAATTCTGCTGCATTCTGTTCCAGCGGCATCATGACAAAGGCAGGAATTCTCACCACCACAGCATGTGTGACATTAGGACTCCAGCAATTACTTAGGCTGCAATTCAAAGCTGAACAGTTTAACTCCTCCCCTCCCACACCCGAGCCATTCCAGAGAATAAAGAAAAAAATTGGTATTGTTGAATCCTGCAGTAACGTTTTGAGCAAAGCATAGGGAATTACATAAATTCATGGTGACATTTATGCTTTGCACATCATGTTTAACTTTACTAGCTGCAGTTCCAATAGTCCCATTAGAAGCAAAGACAGCAGGAAACACGGAGCTTTCAATACTTACCGGCAACAAAACTGGAGAATTCTTAACCAGGATCCATGAAGGCTCTGTGTAGACCCAAGGGCTAAGGACCATCAGCACCATTGGAATCATGAGGTTCTTCATGTTGAGATTTCTGTGTCTGTTCCACAGGCCGAACACACCGTTCTGGTATCCAGATTGGTTTCTCAGCACCTAGAGGGTATACACAAACTGCCCCCCTCACCCTAGCCAATAGCGGTGCCAGGGACTGCCATGTGCCTGTGGAAAGATCCTTCCACCTGACCAGAACCTCAGAGGGAGAAGGGCCAGAAAAATGCCGTTGAGCAGCAGTATGCACATGAACATCCACAAGCAAAAATTTTAAAATAAATAAAGTAATGGAAAGGAGTAATTGTGGTCCATGTACATCCCTGTACATCTCACCTTCTTTTGTTTTTTGCAAATAAGTCTTTAAATGTTTATGCACTCGTTCAATTATCGCTTGTCCTTGAGGGTTATAGGGAATGCCAGTTTTATGAATTATATTCCATTGTGAACAAAATTTCTGAAAACTTTGGCTGGCATAAGCTAGCCCATTATCTGTTTTAATACACTGTGGAACTCCCATATAAGAGAAAGCAGCCAAAAGATGTTTAATTACATCTTTTGCACACTCCCCCTTGTGAAGGGTGGCTACTATATAATGAGAATATGTGTCCACAGACACATGTACATATGATAAAGTTCCAAAACTTGAAATATGCGTGACATCCTTTTGCCAGATATCGTTGGGACGTAGGCCACGAGGATTAACACCTAATAATGGTACATGAATAAAAGGAGCACAAGTGGCACAAGTAGATACAATTTTGAAGGCCTCAGTGCAAGTACAGCCAGTACGATGCTGAAAAGTTTGCACATTGAGATGGAGTTTCTGATGTAATTGCAATGCCTGATCAAAGGTCGTGACTACACAAGTGAAATGAGTAGCTACATCTGCAGCGGCATTGCCTTCTGCAAGCGCCCCGGAAGACCAGAGTGCCCTCGAATATGGCCCACAAACAGAGGATGTTTTCTAGCCCAAATTAACCTTTGAATGGTCTGTAATTGAGAATGTACTGCAGACTGTTTTCCAATGTATGGAGTGGTTTCAATACTATGCATCATTTTGGCCACATAGCAACTATCAGTATAGACATTTATAGGTTCTAAAGAGTAAACTTGCAAAGCCAATTGTAAAGCTGTAATCTCAGCTTGTTGTGCAGACATGGAGGGCACTGCCACCCACGTTACCTCATCCCCACTGATGGCCACAGCAAAACCTAGTTTAGATGCATCAGTAAAAATTAAACGAGCACCCTTAATAGGTTCCTGTTTTACAATATGGGGAAAAATAAAACTACACACTTTAAAGCTTTCTATAAGTTTATGTTTTGGATAATGATTATCTATATAGCCTGTGAAAGTACACAAGAAAAGGCACCAAGCTTCATGTTCTCTTTGCAAATAAGTTAACATTTCTTGTGTATAAGGGAGTACAATGCACTCAGGAGACTTTCCAAACAAGGATTCCCCCATATATTTAGCTTTCCATAGGAGTTGAATTACTAATTCATAATATGCATTCAAAGTTTTAGATGGGGATGCAGATAAATGCACCCAAAATCTGGGCCCTGTTTGCCAAAATACTCCCGTAGGTGAAAATTTAGAGGGAAGAATTAGTAATAATAAGGGTTTGGTATAATCTATTTGTTGCACTTGGAGTTCTTGTAGTGCTTGTTCTACCTTTCCTAAAGCGGCCTTGGCTTCCGCTGTTAGGGTCCTTAAGGAAGTTGGAGACGAATCTCCTTTTAAAACATCATAGAGAGGCTTAAGTTCTCCGGTGGGTATTTGGAATGAGGGGCGGAGCCATTGAATTTCCCCTAAAAACCTCTGCCAATGATGCAATGTCTTTAATTCTGCAATATGAAATTGTAATTTCTGTGGAAATATCCCTACAGAATTTATAGTATATCCCAAATATTGATAAGGAGCCATATTTTGTACCTTTTCTGGGGCAATCACTAATCCTGCAGCTGCAAGTGCTTGTTGCAAATCTGCATAAACTTGTAATACACAGTCTTGGGTGGATGCTGCCAATAATATATCATCCATATAATGTAAAATATATACATATGGAAACTTTGCTCTAATGGGTTGTATGGCTTCTGCAACATATATTTGGCATATAGTAGAGCTATTAGCCATTCCTTGAGGTAAAACAACCCAATGATACTGCTTATATGGTTCTTTATAATTAATAGAAGGAACAGAAAATGCAAAACGCTGGCAATCTTGCTGAGCCAAAGGAATAGTAAAAAAGCAATCTTTAAAATCTAGCACTATCATATGCCAATCTTTGGGGATAGCAACTAGACTGGGAAGGCGTGGCTGAAGAGCCCCCATTAACTGCATGGTGCCATTTACTGCACGTTAATCTTGTAAAAGTCTCCATTTTCCAGACCTTTTCTTGATAACAAAAATAGAAGTATTCCAGGGGGACGTGGAAGGGACAATATGCCCTGCCAACAATTGTTCCTGCACTAACTCGTGGGCGGCCCTCAATTTTTCTGGTGGTAAGGGCCACTGATCTACCCACACATGCTCATCAGATAACCAAGTAATAGGTGTGGGAGAAGGCCGCACACCAGTGACCCATACTAAAAATGCCCTAAGCCTCTCCGATCTCCAGGTAGTCTGATGACCTCATCGGCGGCAGTAAGAGCAGCAACACAACTCTGCTCTGCCTTTCCCAGTCCTTTTCCTGGTGTCCATCCCATATCCATCATTATGTTATTAATGAATGGATTTTCTCCCTTTAGAGCTTGAGTAGTGAGAACCGCTCCCATGGTGTTTAACATATCTCTTCCCCACAGGTTAGTAGGCAAACCAAATACAACATAAGGTTGAAAATGTCCTTCATTCCCCTCCTGATCACTCCACTTCAATATGCAGGCACTTTTCTGTGGTCTGGTCTGTCCTATGCCCTGTAACACTGCTGTATGTTTTACTTTCATTTTCTGCAGCCGCCGTTGTAATTCTTAGATCTCTCTCTCTAAATGCTCCTCCTCATCCAACAACTCATATATAGACTCAAGGTCACTCTCATCATCCTGAACTGCAAGTTTCTTGCGGGGTTTCATAGCCTTCTCTTCCTCTTTTTCCCCTTTTAAAGATTCATTAGTTTCAGCTTCCTGGGCAGTGGCGAAAGCCTGCTCACATTCTGCTAATTGTTCCTTCACTTTCACCTTCTCAGTTAATAGCGCATCCTTTACCAGCCTCCAAAGAGAAAAGGCTGCAATAGGAAAGTTCTCTGGTCCCGTATCCTGCAATGCCTTCTGTAGATCACGTTTCACCTGTTCCCAATCAGGGATATTCAACCCTCCTCCTGTCAGAAACCACGGGCTAGCTTCATCTATAGTGTCCACAAATGTCAGTGCGGTACTAGACTTAATACCTGTTCCTTGTTTCTGCAACAGCTCTTTCAACTCAGTGGCCAACTGAGCCTTAGCTGTGGAATTTCCCATGGTACGTACCCTATTTTACTCTGTTACATTCAATCCTCCCCCTTCCTTTGTGAAGGTGAGCCTCGTACGCTTACCCCTTCTTTCCAAGTCTCGATGGAACCTCCACTTGCCGTGACCTGCACAGCCAGGGACCCAGAACTGGCGAGGGACACCGAGGTTAAACAGCACTCTCGACACAATGTGGTTCATCATTCAAAGAGAACTCCTTTATTGACTATCCATCAGCCTTATATACCCTGCTACTTCCTACTCTCCATGGGGTCAGGGTACATTCCTCAGGTTCCCATCTGCATCCCAGCAGCTCAGCCAAACAGGAAGACCGCAAGCAGAGAGCTGATTCTTGAAACAATGTTCCAGCAATAGCTATATCATAAACATCCTATGACTTACTGACCACAGGAAAAGAGGAAGGAAAAAAGGGCACCTTAGGGCAACTTAGGGCAAACAGCCTATGCACAAGGCCTGTTCAGCACCTGCTGCCAACAAACTACTCTTTATTTTAATCATGTATTAATACTTCATACTAAAGTATTGCATTGTGATACTTTTCATACCTGTGTGTTATGTTCTTCTGTTATATTTATCCATCATTATCTCATCTGTTTTCCCCTTTTCTGTACTCTGATTAGTTTCCCCTTGTCAGTGGTTCATATTTTACTCAGATTCCATTTTGTTGTTTGATTTCACATGAGAGAAAGCATAGTATTGGCCTTTGTGAGGCTGACAAATTTTCTTAAGGGGGATTCCATCCATTTTTTTCTACAGCATTTTCAGACCAGTGATGACACTTGAAGGATTGTAGTGTCTACATGTGAGAAGCTTTAAACCACAGTATGGAGCTGGAGAGCTGGTACAGTGGGTAAATACATGTAGTGATCTTCCAGAGGAAATGAGTTCCAGTGGTTCAGAACTGGATGTTACTCCTGTACCAGAGGATCCAACATGTTCTTCTTGCCTCTGTGGGCAGTGGTCAGTGAAGGAGGGGCACATACATATTTTGAGGCACACACACATACATGAAATAAAAATTTTAAAATCTGATCAAAACGTCTTGAGGCTAGAGGCTTGGTGGTTAAGAGTATCCAGGAGCTTTAAGTGGTGGTCCGAAACCACATGTAGCTCCAGTACTAAGGAGTTCAATACCCTTTTCTGACCTCTGCCGGTACTTTATGCATGTAGTGCATGGACATACATGCATAAAAATAATACACATACATGTAAAATATGAACACCTATTCCCCAAAAATGAGCAGGAAATCTTTTCCTGGGTATTCCAGGATGTTTGGTCTTTCACATGCATTTCCTCATGCCCACATGTAGGATCCATATTATAACATAATAATTGTATTAATATGCTGCTGGCTCTACATAGTTGAAAAACTCTCACTATTGATAGTAAATTTTGTAAGAAAATATTGTAATGAAATATCTAGATATCACACTACACCACACAGGTGTCAGTTACAGGACACTCGGTACTTTGGAAATGCATTCTTAGCAATCTACAACAGATAAAAGAATATGCCAATATAGAAGTAAACACAGATGAGCAGGGGTCATGCCAAACTTGGAAGAAGCTTTCTCTTACCACAGTAGGGTAAAATATGCTGGAATTATATTTAATATTGGTGACGACAACAATGGGGTGAAATCTGAAAAAGCATATTTCGAGAAATAGAAATACACTTACTCCCCTTAGCATTGGACTTCGTTGAGTAGGTCATAAAGATGACAGAAAGGAAGAGAATGAGTAAGAGATGACAAATACGTATACCAGGATGAGGATAGTTTGGGTGGCTCTGTCCTCAGATGAGACTTTTATTAAGTGCTGAGCACTGTGAATATGCTCGACTTGTCTCTTACATCTGTAGAGGAGACTCAACATGGAGACCCTTGAGCAGATCATGAGACCCAGACAGAGGCCATCAGGGAAGCACAGTAAGAACATATATAGTACAGCTGCCACATTTCCCAAAGCAAACTATGAGCAGCACTCATGAATCACCCCGTTAATCACACTTTTATTGTAAACAGGACCTGACATTTTTGCAGGATTCACTATGTTTTAAAGCATGTGCACAAGCCAACTGAGTGAGCACAAGAGACCGATGTACTTGGTGGCTTTGTGTTTAAGTTTCATCCACCTGGAGTTGCTAGGACTGATTGTGATTGCTTGGAAGCAACTCAGTAGGCACGCGGCCTACACCCCAACCCCTTCATTGTAGTGTTACTGCATCTGTAGCTGACAAAGTAATTGTTTGCCTCTCTCCTAGGGAAACTCCCAGAGGGACTTCATGCAGGCCTCCATAACACTTCACCTTCCACATGTTGAGTCATAACTCTTGTTACTATTTTTCTTTAATAATTTTATTTATTTATTTATTTATTTATTTATTTAATATCTGGGCCATATGTCCTCAGTTAGGGTTGGAGTTTAATAAAACCCTCCCTCATGCTAGAAAGGTGACTCCCTTAATTCTATGCCTATCTTTTTTTTAATTAAGGAATTTTTTATTCATTTTACATACCAACCACAGATCCCCCCTCTTCCTTCCTCCCACCCCTCCAGCCTTCACCAACCCACCCTCCATTCCCTCCTCCAACAAGGTAATCCCTCCTATGTGGAGTCAGCAGAACCTGGTACATTAACTACAGGCAGGTCCATATACTCACTGGTATGTGAGGTCATCCTCTGGAACTTGGTTTGTAGGGGATATACCTTAAGGAAAACTGACTCTCCCTGTCCAGAAGCAATGAACTGTCCAAGTCCCTCCCCCAGCCTCAAAGCTGTGTAAGGTGTCCCACCATAGGTAGTGGGCTCCAATAAGCCAGCTCATGCACCAGGGATGAATCCTGATCATACTGCCAGGGGGACCCTTAAGCAGACCAAGCTACACAACTGTCTCACTTATGCAGAGGGTCTAGTCCAGAAGGACAAACATGGTAAGCACTCACTCATAAGTGGATACTAGATATAAAGCAAATAATAGCCAGATTGTGCCTATGCAGGCAACCACAGCTGTTGGGAGTTCTTGAGTGCAGTGGTCCCGTCATAGCCATCAGGTATTGCTTTTCTGGGATCCTCCATGGCATCAGGCTCTTAAGATCTCTCCATGTCCTTTTCCATGATGTTATGTGAACCCTCCAGTGAAGGGTATCATACAGATATTCCATTTGTGACTTCGCCTATTAGAGCCATTTATTCTCTGCATTTACGTCAGTGTGATAACCACTTTCACAGAACAGAGAAACTTGTCTGATGAGTTTTGAGTGCTGCACTAATCCACGGCTACAGGCATAAGAATTTAGAGGGTTAATTTGACACTTAAGTCCTTTTTAGCAAAATAGCAGCATTCTTTTCATCCACAGGGCTATGAGGTCCCCTGTCATGGATTCCAGGCCCAATTTGCATTGCCAGGCTTCCTCCAGAGCAATGGTTCTCAACCTGTGGTGAGCGCGAAAAACACATTTTAAGATGGTCTTAGAAATCCCCAACCATAAATTTATTTTTGTTGCTGCTTCATAACTATAATTTTCTACAGAGTGGTGTCTCAGTTCCTAATACATTGGAATATGTGTTTTCTGATGGTCACGAACCACAGGTTAAGAACCTTAGCTGTAGAGCAAGCCCTAAATCCAATCAGAAAGCAGCTGGTTACTCCAATAATAATTATGCCACCAATGTACCCATGGAGTATCTTACTGTGCTGATCATTGTTTTAGTTTACAGTGTTCACAGCTGGATAAGACTAGTTGTGACTTTCTTCCTCCAACATCCTGCATGCATCTCAGGTACTATGAAATGTACCCAGCAAGGATGAAACATCTTGGTCAATATGAACTTGATTTCTCATGTTCACATCCAAAGTGTGTGGTATCTTCAGGAAAAAAGTTCTTGCTATAAAGTTTTTGACGGCAACCAAGAGCAATGTGTTGTTTGGGGTCCTCCAGGACACTCAAAAAAAAAATTCATGGAGAGGCATCTCAGACTGGTGTTTTAGTTGTCAACCTGTGGCTTCTGAAATGAGCATAATACTCTGTATAGGATAACACCAATTAAACATTCAGAGGACTTACTATACAATCCTACCTGAAACACACATTACCTCATAATAACCCAGTTGTATTATCAAACCTGGATTACTTATATCTACGTAGCAATATTATCTAATCTCTTATCATCTTTAACATTTTTATCATAATGGTTCCATTTGTGGCAGAATAAAACAAATTACTTTTATGAAAAACCTAAGCTACGATTAACTGCAACAGTTAGCAACCTTCCTTCTTTAGAGCATATTCACATACAAATTGTATTTTATAGAATTAAGATACAGTAATAAGATAATACAAACTACTGCCCAGAGGAAACACAAAATGGGGATGAAATTCTCAGATGTATTAGAGCTGGAGGACCAAGTGACGATTTCTGTAATATGCAGAGGAAGTTCACAGATAATGCATTAGACAAAAGCCAAATAATTAAATCAGGGAAGATTTAAAAATGGTCAATTTCCTACAAAGGCAAATAAGGAAAATTTTCCTGTTTTGTGAAATTTGTAAGTGTAAATAAAACTGAAAATGAGATATCTGAATGAAATAAACTTAAAAGTATAGAAACAGACTGTCTAAACAGACTCAAGGAGGGTAATCATGGCTTGGTGTATCACTGTTATTTAGAAATAATATGTCAATGCCTGTCAATAATGGTGCTAAAGTCAGGATTAAAGGGATCCCCACAAATTCCATGTGTTAACATGTAGCCCTCCAACACACACCACGGAGAAGATGGAGCTTTTATCCCGAGGTAGAAGGGACTTGGATTTGGGGATGTACATTCTCTAGGGACCAGAAGACTCTAGACTAGACCTATTTCTCTGCAGAAAAAGGGATATTTTCTCCTAGGAAAAGTTATTTTACATTAGTTGTGTTAGTAATGTATCTCCTCTTGAGGAAGCAGAAGTCCAGAGGTAAACTTTTTGAAGAAATAAATATATGTAAAGAATAAAATTATATACAACTTAAACATTAGATGAATCTTCTAGAAAGTGGATGTTACAGAACCTGACATGTAGCAGCTAGATTCATGGAGAAAGGATGTGAGTAAAATGAACCAAATAGTCCACAGGGCTGTGGTGGTAGGTTCTGATAACTTTTTTATTTTAACCACATATTAATAGTACATAGTAAAGTATTGCATTGTGATACTTTCATACATGCATATTATGTGCTTGTGTCATATTTATCCTTCATTGTCTCATCTATTTCCCCCTTTTCTTGTCTCTTGTTCTTCTCCTCTTCTCAGTAGTTCATATTTTGTTCTAATTCCTTTTTGTTCCTTGGTTTCACATGAAAGAAAATGTAGTATTTGCCTTATTGGCTATTTTATCAAGGTTCATTCTGCTTCCATTCATTTTTCTGCAGCATTTTCAGACCAGTGATGACACGTGAGGGATTGTAATGTCAACATATGAGAAGCAATAAGCCATAGTCTGACACTGGACAGCTTGCACAGTGGATAAAGCACGTAGTGAACTTCCGGAGGAACTGAGTTCAGCTCCCAGCAGTCACCTTGAGTCACTCACAACTGCCTGTAACTCCAGTTGCAGAGCATTCAAATCGCCTCCATAGGCAGCAGGCATGACAAGCATGTGGCACACATACATACACAGAGGCACACACACCTACACAAAGTAAGAAAATTTAAGATATAAACATCTTGGGGCTGAAGAGATGGCTTGGTGGTTAAGAGCACCACTTGCTCCTCCAGAGGACTCAGGCTTTATTTCCAGCACTCAATGGTGGCTCAAAACCATATGTAACTCCAGTCCTAAGGGGTCCAATGTCCTTCTGACCTCTCCAGGTACTTGATGCATGTGGTGCACCGACATACATGCATGAAAAATACCCATAAAGATAAAATAAAAATATGACCCTCTTACCCATGCACACACTCACACACACCTGAGTAGAAGTCCTTTCTTAAGTGTTAAGATAATTTCTGGTCTCCTAGATTTATTTATAACCTCATGTTCATCTATCCTTTGACTATTGTGACATAATAATTTGTAAAATATGATGATTCTACATATTTGGAAAACTCATTATTGTATAGTAAATTACATAAGAAAAATGTTATAATAAGATGTGTAATGATAACACCACCATGACACAGGGTCAGTTTTAGGGTGCTCAATATTTCCTTTCTTTTTAAAACATTCATACTTATTCTTCTATTATAGAGTACATCCCAGGTACATCAACTGAACACAGCACAATAAGACACAATAAGACCAGGCACAAACCTTTACATCAACGATGGACAAGACAACTGGGTGGAAAAGGGGCCCTAGAGTAGACAAAAGAGTCAGAGACATCCCCAGTCCCACTGTCAGGAGTCCCTCAAAACCCCAAACTGACAACCATAAGATATACGCAGAGAACTTAACTCAGACCCATGCAGGCTCCACAATTGCAGCTTCAGTGTCTGTGAGGCTCCATGAGCTTTGCTTAGTTGATTTCTCAGGCCATGCACCCCCAGGGTCTTTGACCCCTCTGCTTTCCACAATTCCTCTTGTCCCTCTCATCAGACCTCAGGGAACTCCTTGCTTAGTTACCAAAGATGGATAATTCAGCCTCCATATTCTCCATTAGTAGGAGTCCTCATTAGGGTTACCTTTGTATATTGCAGGAAGTTTCCACTGCACTAGGAATCCACATTGCTCACCAAATGCTAACTAATTTAAGTCATTTCTCCCCATATTCTTTCCCTCCATTCCTCCACCTACACCTGCTACCAACAATTCCCATCCCTACCCACACTCATTCCACCTGAAAAATCATCCCAAGGAGATCCATGCATCTCCACTTGAGCCCTCTTTGTTCCTTAGCGTCTCTGGGTCTGTGGATTGTAGCATGGTTATCCTTTAGTTTACAGCTAATATCCACCTTTCAATGAGCACATACCATGTTTGACTTTCTGCCTATGGGTTACTAGAGTTGGCGTTTTCTTTGAGCTGCCAACCAGCTTCCCAACAAAGACATGGAGACTTATTATTAATTATGAACGCTCTGTCTTAGTTTAGCCCTGTCTCACTAACTCTTTGAAATTAATTTAAGCTGTATCTATTCATTTAAATATTGCTTTGGGGCTTTTTACCTTTCTTTCATTCTGTATGTCCTGTTTTCCTGTTTCCTCTTTGTCTGGCTGGCTTGACTGTGGCATCTCTCTGTCATCTCCTTTTCTTGTCCTTTTTCTCACTCTCTGGAACCTAAATTCCTTTTTCTACTTATTCTGCCTGCTCAGAAGTTCTGCCTATACCTCCTCCCCATTCTTGGCTATACAGTTTGTTATTAGACAAATCATATCCCTTAGGCAGGCAAGTTAAACAGCAACATATCTTTGCATAATTAAGCAGATGCAATACATCTTTACATAGTTAAACAAATATTCTGCAACATAAAAAATGCAACACATCTTTGAATGGTTAAACATGTATTCTTCAACAGGTTTTGTCACTCAAGGTGATTAAGTTCTATCCATTTGCTTGCAAATTTCATGACACCATTTTTTAAACCACTGGTACTACTCCATTAAAATGTATTACATTTTTTTATCCTCTCTACAGTTTGGAGTCATCTAGGTCATTTCTAGTTTCTGGTTATTATGAATAAAGTTACTATGAAAATACTTGATCAAGTGTCTTTTTGGTAGAATGGAGCATCCTTTGGTTATATGCCCAAGAGTGGTACAGCTGCATCTTGAGGTGGATCCATTATAAGTTATTTGAGGAATTGCAATACTGAGTTCCATAGTGATTGTAGAAGTTTGCATCCTCACCAGCAATGGAGGAGTGTTCCTCTTGCTCCACATCCTTAAAAGCATGAGTTGTCACTTGTGTTTTTGATTTTAGGCATTCTGACAGATGTAACATGTAATCTCAGGGTAGTTTTGATTTGCATTTCAAATACGGCTAAGGATGCGAAACATTTCTTTAAGTGTTTCCTAGCCATTTGAAACTCCTCTATTGAGAATTCTCTGTTTAGATCTGTACCTTATTTTTAAATTAGATTGTTTGGTTTATTCATGTATAGTTTCTTGAGTTACTTATATATTTTGAATATTAGCCCTTTATCAGATGTGGAGTGGGTAAAAAATCTTTTCCCATTCTGCGGGCTGTCATTTTGTCCTATTGTGGTGTCCTTTGTCTTACAGAAGTTTTCACATTCAAGAGGTCCCATTTATTAAATGTTGATCTTAGTGCTTGCACTCTCCATGTTCTGTTCAGGATGCTGTCCCTGTGTCAATGAGTTTAATGCTATTCCTCATTTTCAGTGTTCATTGTATCAGATTTTATGTTGAAGTCTTTCATACACATGGACTTGAGTTTTATTGCCAGTTGTTGTGGAACACACCAGTTAGCTCTGCTGAAGGAGATGGATGCAGGAGGATCCTCAATATTTTCAAACTAGAGTCTTAGAAATCTACAGAAGATAAAAGAATATGCCAATATATAAGCAAAGGCAGATAAGCAGGGCTCATGTAGAACTTAGAAGAAGCTATCTCTTACCACAGCAGGGTAAAAATATGCTGGAACTAGACTTGATATTGATGATGAGAACAAAGGGGCAAACTATGGGAAAGCATGTTTCTAGAAATAGAAATTCACTTACTCCCCATAGCATTGGACCTTTGGAGTAGGTTACAAAGATGACCACAATGGATGAGAAAGAGTAAGAGATGACAAATATGCACACCAGGGTGAGGATAGTTTGAACAGCTCTGTCCTCAGGTGAGACTTTCAGAAAGTTCTGAGCACTGTGAATGTACTTGACTTGTCTCTTATGTCTGTAGAGGAGACTCACCATGGAGACACTTGAGCAGGCCATGAGACCCAGACACAGGCCATCAGAGAAGCACAGTAAGAACATATAAAGTGCTATTGCCACATTTCCAGAAGACAACCATGAACAGTACCCATAATTCCTCCTGTTAGTTGCATTTTTGTTGTAAATGGGGCCTGACACTCTGGCTGGAGTCAAGATGTTTAGAAGCATTTGCACAATCCAGCCTAGTGAGCAGGAGGGACCAATGTATTTGGTCACTCTGTGTTTAAGAGCCATCCACCTGGAGTTGCTGGGGTTGATTGTGATCGCTTGGAAGCAACTCAGTAGGCACATGGCATACAGGGACATCCCCCTAGTTGTTCGGTAAATATACACTATCAATTTACATCCAATATCATCTAGGAAATATTTAAATCCAAAGTCTGACATTGTCCGTGGAATGCCTCTTGAAATGAGAGACAGGCAGTTGGCTAAAGTCAAGTGTTCTATAATCATGTCTTTTGGCATTAAATGCCTTCCAGTGAGTATCAAAATCAGATAATAAGATAGTATTGAGGAATTTCCAAGCACTCCCACTATAATCTGGAAAAAGAGGAAAATTCCCATTGCCAAGTTGTCAGAAGCCATTTTCAGTCCTATTAAAAATGTAAATAAGTTTATGATGGTCAACAGACCCTGGAAATATACTATGGATGTGCATTATTTCATGATGTTAGCTAAAATAATATATTTATCAGTTTGCTGTATTTACATAGCTCTCTCATTAAAGAAGAATTTCTAAAACTTTGTTCTTAATGAAGGACATATCTGCACTCTTTAAATGGAAAGTGTTGAATATGTTTACTGAAGATTAATGTTTTCACAGGACCAGGTGCCACATGACCTTCAAAATAGCAAGAGAGGCAGACATATATGTGAATTTGAGGCTCACCTGATCTACAGAGTTACTTCGAGGACAGCCAGTGCTACACAAATTGAAATTGTCTCAAAAAAACCTTTCCCAGGAACTAATGTTTTCTTTGCTTTTGACTAAACACAGTGATTTAGGGTCAATTTTCAATGAAAGAATTTTTTAAAAATGCCATAATTTCTGAAATTTACATGACCAAAACTCAAAATTCATCATGGAGAGCAAGAGAAAAATGTGTGAAAATCATATTTGGAATGAGGCATTAAATATTCAGAATATATAGAATATTTTATTTTAAGATATATTTTAGTGTTAATTGTGCGTGTACTGGGGGTCACTGCATATGAATGTAAGTCCCAGCAGGGGCCTGAAGCATGGGCTCTCAGGCAGATGGATTTGTAGATGGTTGTGAGCCACCCCGGTAGGAGCCAGTAACTGGACTCAAATTCAAAGTAAGAGCAGTATGCACTCTGGAACACTGACTCATCTCTCTACCCTAAAAAGAATATTTAAAACTAAGTTTGAAAAATCTTAAATATAAAACAAATGAGAGATGGGTTCCAGACCTGGATAAATTTCCTACAAACAATTCAGAAATGTTCAAAATGTGTGCAGAATGAGGCCCAACACCACCAATAATTAAGGGAATACAATGAGGTGATATCAATCAAAGTTGCAACAAGCTATTATCACATACAATATAAAGTTATTAATCAAAACAAAATAACATAAAAGCAGGAGTTAAAGCTGCCTAACATAGGTGAAATAAGAACCCTTGTTTCTGCTCTATAGGAAAGTAGAATGTTGTAGCAGACTTACAAATTAGTATTGATTTTCTTCAACAAAATTTACAAATCATTACCAAGTTCCATTTGGAGTGTTACTGAATCTCCCTCATGTTGCGTCATCAACTTTTGTTATTCTTAATGGCAAATGCTGTTCAAGGATCTGGGGACATGAGCAGATACACCTTCTGACCCTGAATGTCTTTGCATAAAATGGATATCTATTTGCATAAGAACCGTGATCTCTCTATATACCTTTACAATACACAAAAATTAATGTTAAATTATTCAAAAGTTGAAATACTAAAACTCTCAGAAGAAAATGTAAGGAATACAAGGTGTAGGTAGCAGCTACAAGGCTCAATAGCAGAGGAAATCCTCCAAGAATTAATGAGTAGAAATGAGTGAAATTAAAAACTTCCTGCACATTAAAAGAAACTACCAACTGAGTGGAGATATATCCTACAGAATGGTAGAAAATCATTGACTTCTTTATTTCACTCAGGATATTTTTAACAAGAATGAATAAAGGAAAATAAACATTAAACAGTCTCTCCACAAACTTCCCAGTCAAAAATCAGGTTAATGAAATGGGCAGTGAGAAGACACACATGGGAGTTAATGAATTTTAAAAGTGTTCAATATATTTAGCTATCAGGAAAATTCAAATTACAAATATTTTGAGACTCCATTGCACCCCTTAGAATGATTAACATCAAGAAAATAGACAATAACAAATACTGACAGTGTGGGAAAAAGGATTCTGCATTCTATATTGATGGGATAGAATGTATGTTCATTATAGAAATAAATACAAAGCTTTCTCAATATACTAAAAATAGAATTACTATGTAACACGGTCATATAATTTTTGAGCATGTACCCAAAGGACTCTATGTCCCACCCGAGAGAAGATTGTAAATTCATGTAAACTGCTGCGTTATTCACAACAAGGAAATGATGTCCATCCAGAAATTATTCAGCAGATTATGGAAGTGTGGTATATATACATCATAGTGGAATTGTGTTCATCTGTAAAGGAGAATGAAATCATGAAATACTCAGGAAATAAGTGAAATTAAAAAGAAGTCAAGAAGGTGGCAGAGATACAGGAAAACAAAAACTACACGTTTTTTTCTCAAAGAGGGACATGGACAACAATGTCTGTATGTACGTTGGTTTTGAGAGTATTCATTTATGGACTATAAAACCAGAAAGGAGATCAAAAGATGGACAAGAAAGTGGTGTTGTGGAATCAAGGGGGAGGAAATAGTACAAATGTGTTATTAAAGTGAAAAGGATTATAAAGTTAGAGAGGTGCCAGTGGGATTTGGGGGAATGGAGATGAAAAGTGGAAGAGGAAAATCAATAAATTTGCTTGAAATGTCATAATGTAATCAAGTACCAAGTTTGGTTTGGGATTCACTTATTCACAGAATTACATGACATGAGGAGATATATGATAGCTTTAAAATTCTAGACAGTGACAAAACAAGAGAAATAAAGAAAGCCAAACATACCTGTGTGTATTTTCCAGAAGGAAACAGGCCTTTACCATTATGTTCTTGCAGATAAAACGTGACCTGGAACCACATAACAACCAGTTTAGGGTATATTTAATGAAACATAGATATAGAATCAGGAAAACAAGTTTCATGTTTAAGAATTGCTGAAATACCAAGAAATAAATAATATTCCTAGTATGCATCTATTCCTTACTTGTAATTCATAAATTTTTAACTCTTAATCTTCAAGCTTCCACAAAATTTATCTTTACTAGAAGAATAATCACCCTATAATTCTATCATTGATACAAATTTTAATTACTAGTATCAATATCCTATTGGTATTGATAGTATCAATATTCTATCTATTCTACCCATTCCTGCTGTGGGATGGTCTGTATGTCAAACATGTTGCTTATTGGTCAATGAATAAAACACTGATTGGCCAGTGGTCAGGTAGGAAGAAGTATAGGCAGGACAAGGAGGAGAGAATTCTGGGAAGTGAAAGGCTGAGGAGACACTGCCAGCCGCCACCATGACAAACAGCATGTGAAGATGCCGGTAAGCCACAAGCCATGTGGCAAGGTACAGATTTATAGAAATGGATTAATTTAAGATATAAGGACAGTTAGCAAGAAGCCTGCCACGGCCATACAGTTTGTAAGCAATATAAGTCTCTGTGTTTACTTGGTTGGGTTTGAGTGGCTGTGGGACTGGCGGGTGGCAGAGATTTGTCCTGACTGTGGGCCAGGCAGGAAAACTCTAGCTACACATTCCAATAATCTAAATATTCAGACATAAAAATAGAATATATAAATTGATTCATAGGAGAAATGAAAATATTAAAGATACTTCAAGCTGTTTAGGATGAGATGGGGATGCAGCTCATGGCTTGTCCTGTTGGCGAAATGCCTTGGTTGTGATTCCCCAGTATCATCAGTACACAAAAAGAAGAATCTAAATAAATCTTCTCTTTAAAAACTAAAACTTAGGAAAAGACATGCAGAAGAAAGAGATAGAGAGAAGATAAAGGAGATGGAGCCAGAGTCAGAGAGGAGAGATCGAGACAGAGGCTGACCAAGCAAAGCTAGACAAATTAAAATGAGGTGATATCACTAAGAGATATTTTACTAAGCTATTTCTACTATGAGAGACTCAGTACCAGCTTAAGGGAAGATCAAGGTTTACCCACTTTAGGGAGGATTGGCTACAGTAACTCTGTCCTGAGTTAGATATAGCCCCAATTTCATCCCCAAACCCATTTAAATTCCCTGTTCTTATACTAATACCAGAGTTTTCCCTACACCACCTACTTCTTTATATTCTTTCCTTCTTTGTTTCTTTCTTTACTTCCTTCCTCCTTTTCTTCCCTCCTTCCTTCCTTTATTTCTATCTTCTTTCCTTCCTTACCTCCTCCTCTCTTTCCTTTCAGCACAGCTGTGGAAAGAATTTTTTAATATTTTTAAGTACAAGTATGATTAAGATAGGTACTTAGCTGGAAAATAAAATTTATCCAACAGCATAAGCATGGCTTCTCCAAGGAGTGCTTCTAATGTCTTTAATTTTTGCTACTCCTATTCTCTGGTCACTCACCTAAGTGCTCGGTGACACCATGATGGTCAGTGTCGCCCTGAGAAGTCAGACTCTGCTATAACTGGGATGGGACACTTTCCCTGATTTAAAGGTTCATGATCTCTTGGTACTCATTCCCAGAAGATTGGTGATTTTCAAATCACTTCTAGACTCATGAAGACAGCATTTCCACAGGGTCTGAAGTAACTTTTAAACACCTTGGTCATGTCACAAAGAAAACAAAATGAGCAACTCCAAGGAAGCAATTAGAAATTAGAATGGGAATTTTTCTGCCAGTCCTTTGTGCACAAGCATATGGCAGAGAGGCATGCAAAAGGAACAGAGCTCCATTGCTATTAAAGTGGAGGCAAGCTGCATGGCCTTGCCCCAAGAGGGACTTTTCCTATCACCTTGTGTCCTAGATAGTAACCACATCTCAAAACTGTTAGGTTGCAAAGACACTCATTAAAAATGCCTACCTGAGGTGCCTATTAATATATCAAAGGAGAGGCATTCAAGAGATGGGGCAATATTTCAGTAGATAAATGTGTTTCATGTAGAAATCTGATGACATGACATTGTGCTAAAGAACAACATTAGAACACATTTCCAATGTTTGCAGTGGTGGCTCAGTGGTTAAGAGCCTTTTCCACTTTTGTGACCAGGTTCACTTCCAAGCTTAGATAGAACAGCTCATAAGAGCTTGTGATTCCAGATCCCAGGGATCTGATGACCCTTCTGACATGCAGGAGCTTCTTCACATATGTACACATATATACACTCCAGCACAGACACATGAAATAAAATAAAGTGAAATAAAAAAAATTGAAAGGCAGATGCAGTGGCAGAGACATCTGTCATATTAGCTCCTAAGAGGTTGGAGAATGAAGACAAGAGGATCTCTGTGAGCTTCTGAGCCACCTCACCTGGGGTTCAAATCATAGAAGAGAATCTGTCTGAAATAAGGTGGAAGGTAAGGCCCAACAGTCCGACACAGAGGCACCCACTAACACATAGGACACACACATACACACATGAAACATAATACACAGAAGCATCAACATTTATTTACTAACGAGAATTAAGATAACAGCCAATATTTAGGCATTTGGTAAATTTTAGTGAACAAACTGTCAAATCACTCATTTTCTTTACCCTCACATGCCACTTGGAAGTGACAACAGATGAAACAACACAGAAGTTAAATGACAAATTTTCACTGACTAAGTGCTAGATAGAAGCCACAGGCTTCTTCATGTGCAGACGAGACACTGACCTTGAGCCCTGCTAGCCTGTAATGAGGAAGGTGCACAGTTCAGTCTAATTTGTGGCAATTCCTCAGGTGACGGTGGTATGTGGATGACTGGTGTAAACTGTGGTAACCGGGAGCAGGTGCAGGGCTTCTCTCCTGTGTGAATCCTCTCGTGAGCCTGCAGGTTGGTCTTGTGTCTGGAGGACCTTCCACATGTGCTGCATGGGAAAGGCTTCTCTGGTGATGTCAGATCTCATGACTCAGAAGTCTGAGGCTTGATGGAAGCCATTCTGACACATGGACAGCCAAACGGCCTCTCATTGCTGTGTCTTCCGTGGTGGACTGAAAGGTTATGGGGATATTTGAAGATCTGGGGACATTCCTCGTGTTTGTAAGGTTTGAGGTTTCTGTGGAGTCTTTAGCTCTGACCTGCACATGTGGAAATTTTCTCATGGTTCTTGTACACAGGGACCACAGGGACTCTTCTTATAGCTGGAGGTGCCTTGACTTGCCTTTCTGACATCCTGAGGTCTTTTTTCCTAAGGAAAAACCAACATCTCCAGGCTCAGGATACTGCCTTCTCTGGATAATGAGAAGGGAGTCAATTACATTTATGATTTCAGCATTCCAGAGAGAGTTGTGGCCATTGTCTCTCGTTTCATGCCCAGTGGAAATAAGAGAGTCTATGAAACTGTGTTTGGAAAGGGATCCCCTCAATAATCCCTGTGCTGTCCTGGTTTCCTACTGAACCATTGCCAAGAATGTATCTTGAGGGATCTGCAAGGGTGTCCTTGCATTCTCTTGTGCTGGAGTTGTTGCTGATTTCTATTGTTTCAAAAGTATTTTGACTTTTTTGAGGAATTGTTCTGAGAAAAAAAAGGGCTTCTGTTGCGGAATATTAGTTTAAGATGTGTTATATTTTCTATGCTGTGAAATATTTGTTTAATGGTGCAAAGATGTGTTGCATGTGTTTAACTCTGTAAAGCTGTGTTACTTTGCCTGTCTAAAACACCTGGTTGGTCTAATAAAGAGCTGAATGACCAGTAGCTAAGCAGAAAAAGGAATAGACATAGCTGCCAGGCTGAGAGATATATAGGAGAAGAAATCTAGGATCAATAGAATAGGAAAACAAGGAGTGAGAAAAGGAGAAAGAAAGGAGGATGCCAGGGGCAGCCACACAGACAGCCAGGGAGTAAGAAGGAAAGAAACATCTACAGAATAAAGAACGATAAAAAGCCCAGAGTCAAAATGTAGTTTAAGAGAAACAAGATAATTTAAGTTAGAAAAACTGTCTTGAAACAAGCCATTCTAAGGTCAGGCACTCATAAGTAAGAATAAGCTTCCATGTATTTATTTGGGAGCTGGGTGCCGGGCCCCCAAAGAGTAAAGAAAAAACCAATTACAGGCTTCCTGTCCCTGCAAGGAGAAATGGACCTGTAATGGAGGCCAGATGACTGTTGTCAATGAATCTGTGGAAGACAGAATCCCTGCCCTCAACCTGCTTGCACAGGATCCCCAGACTGTGGGTTGGTTCATCTGTCTATCCCTTATCTCTAATGATGTCATCCTGGCATTCCCAGGTTCTCTTCCCTAAAGTCACTATTCACACTGTGTTTGCAAGTGTTGAGTCACTAAGGGGAAAAAAAAAACAAAGTTAGTTTCTTGTGAGCTCAGGCCACAGTGTTGTCTTCAACTAGTCAAGACATTGAGGGAGGATCAATCAGCCTTTCTTTAAGGGGCCAGCCTCTGTTTTCCACCTGGGCCTAACTTCATCTGATCCTCCCTCACATACATGGTCTCCACAGATGCACACTGCCTCTGTTCTTAGGAACATGACTGGACATTATGGCAGCAGTGTACTTGGAATTGGTTTCAGCCATGAAATTCCCAATTTAAAACCAAGCTCCAAGGAGTATAAATGTGGAATTAAACAAACTGTGAAATGAAAACTATGTATACAGTAAGAAACTCAAATAAACTTCAATGATGGTGGTCGGCATTGTTAATCCCAGCACTTGGGAAGCAGAGGATGTGTCATTTTCCTGACTTCCTGGACATCAAGGGCTACACAATGTAACCATGTCTCAAATAATGAACTGACCAAAAAACAAATTTTTAAACAAAACACCAAACTCTCAGAAGTCATTTGTACAATGACGTCTAGGCATATGTGTATGTAATGCTCAAATTTTTTAATACCTTGGCCATTTCTGTCAATGACTGAGAAGTATGAAAACATAGAACCCAAAATAGAACCCAATATAATTACCTGTAGCTAGAGTTTTCCTGCCTGGCCCACGGTCAGGATAAATCTCTTTCACCTGCCAGTCCCACAGCTGCTCAGACCCAACCAAGTAAACACAGACACCTATATTGCTTACAAACTGTATGGCCGTGGCAGGCTTCTTGCTAACTGTCCTTATATCTTAAATTAATCCATTTCTATAAATCT
>CABHPH010000656.1:0-39563 GCA_902168325.1 Peromyscus nudipes
GGTCTGTAGTTCTCTTTCTTTGTTGTATCCTTGTTTGGTTTAGGAATCAGGGTAATTGTAGCCTCATAGAAGGAGTTTGGTAATGTTCCTTCTGTTTCTACTGTGTGGAACAATTTAGAGAGTATTGGTATTAACTCTTCTTTGAAGATCAAATCTGGTAGAATTCTGCGCTGAAACCATCTGGTCCTGGGCTTTTTTTGGTTGGGAGACTTTTAATGACTGTTTCTATTTCCTTAGGTGTTATTGGACTATTTAAATAGTTTATCTGGTCTTGATTTAACTTAGGTATGTGGTACCTATCCAGAAAATTATCCATTTCTTTTAGATTTTCCAGTTTTGTGGAATAGAGGTTTTTGAAGTATGACCTGATGATTCTCTGGATTTCCTCAATGTCTGTTGTTATGTCTCCCTTTTCATTTCTGATTTTGTTAATCTGGATGCTCTCTCTCTGTCTTTTGGTTAGTTTGGATAAGGGCTTGTCTATCTTGTTGATTTTCTCAAAGAACCAACTCTTTGTTTCATTGATTCTTTGTATTGTTCTCTTTGTTTCTATTTTATTGATTTCAGCTCTCACTTTGATGATTTCCTGGCGTCTATTCTTCCTGGGAGACTTTGCTTCTTCTTGTTCTAGAGCTTTCAGGTGTGCAGTTAAGTCACTAGTGTGAGATTTCTCCAACTTCTTTATGTGAGCATTTAGTGCTATGAATTTCCCTCTTAGCACTGCTTTCATAGTGTCCCATAGGTTTGGGTATGTGGTGTCTTCATTTTCGTTGATCTCTAGGAAGTCTTTAATTTCTTTCTTTATTTCTTCCTTAACCCATTGGTGATTCAGTTTCCATGAGATTGTAGGCTTTCTGTAGTTTTTGTTGTTGTTGAAATCTAACTTTAAACCTTGGTGGTCTGATAGAACACAGGAGGTTATTCCAATTGTTTTGTATCTGTTGAGATTTGCTTTGCGGCCAAGTATGTGGTCGATTTTAGAGAAGGTTCCATGGGGTGCTGAGAAGAAGGTATATTCTTTTTTGTTAGGATGGAATGTTCTGTAGATATCAATTAAGTCCATTTGAGTCATGACATCAGTTAAGTCCTTTATTTCTCTGTTAAGTTTCGATTTGGGAGATCTGTCCAGTGGTGAAAGTGGGGTGTTAAAGTCTCCCACTATTAATGTGTGGGGTTTTATATGTGGTTTAAGCTTTAGTAGTGTTTCTTTTACATATGTGGGTGCCCTTGTGTTTGGGGCATAAATGTTCAGAATTGAAACTTCCTCTTGGTGGATCCTTCCTGTGATGAATATGTAATGCCCTTCTTGATCTCTTTTGATTGATTTTAGTTTGAAATCTATTTTGTTGGATATCAGGATTGCTACATCCACTTGTTTCTTAAGACCGTTTGATTGGAAAGTCTTTTCCCAGCCTTTTATTCTTAGGTAGTGTCTGTCTTTGTATTTGAGGTGTGTTTCTTGTATGCAGCAGAAAGATGGGTCCTGCTTTCATATCCATTCTGTAATCCTGTGTCTTTTTATAGGTGAATAAATCCATTGATATTAAGGGATATTAATGACCAGCGATTGTTCATTCCTGTTATTTTTTGGTGGTAGTGTGTGTGTAGTCCTTTTCTTTGAGGTTTACTGCTGTGGGGTTATCTATTGCCTGTGTTTTCGATGGTGTATCTGACTTCCTTGGGTTGGAATTTTCCTTCTAGTGCTTTCTGTAGGGCTGGGTTTGTGGATAAGTATTGTTTAAATCTGGCTTTGTCTTGGAATGTCTTGTTCACTCCATCTATGATGATTGAAAGTTTTGCTGGGTATATTAGTCTAGGCTGGCATCCATGGTCTCTTAGTGTCTGCATTACATCTGTCCATGTTCTTCTGGCTTTCAAAGTCTCCATTGAGAAATCGGGTGTTATTCTGATGGGTTTGCCTTTATAAGTCACTTGGCCTTTTTCCTTTGCTGCTCTTAATATTCTTTCTTTATTCTGTATGTTTAGTTGTTTAATTATTATGTGGCGAGGGGACTTTTTTGGGGGGTCTAGTCTGTTTGGTGTTCTATAGGCTTCTTGTATCTTCATAGGTATTTCCTTCTTTAAGTTGGGAAAGTTTTCTTCTATGATCTTGTTGAATATATTTTCTGTGCCTTTAAGTTGGTATTCTTCTCCTTCTTCTATCCCTATTATTCATTGGTTTGGTCTTTTCATGGTGTCCCAAATTTCTTGGATATTTTGGGTCATGACTTTGTTGGCTTTAGTGTTTTCTTTGACTGATGAATCTATTTCTTCTACCATATCTTCAACGCCAGAGATCCTCTCTTCCATCTCTTGCATTCTGGTGGTTATACTTGCATCTGAAGTTTCCGTTTGTTTACTTAGATTTTCTATTTCCAGCATTCCCTCTGTTTGTGTCTTCTTCATTTTTTCTATTTCCCTTTTCAGGTCTTGGACTGTTTCCTCCATTTGTTTCATTGCTTTTTCATGATTTTTTTTCAGGGCTTTATTGTTTTCTTCCAGGACTTTATTGTTTTCTTCTACTTTAATTGTCCTTTCCTCTAGGTTTTTATAGCGCTCTTGCCATTTTTTGTCTGTTCCTCTATATAAGCCTCTACCTTCTTCATGATATTATTCATAAGGCTGTTTTCTTCTGCTTCTTCCAATTTTTGATGATCAGCTCTAGATGTTGGAGGAAGGCTAGGTTCTGGTGATGCTGTATTGCTTTTCATTTTGTTGTATGTACTTCTGCCTTGACATCTGCCCATCTCCTTGTGTTCAATCTTGGTCTTATCAGCACACTTGGTGCAGAAAGAGCTGACAGATTAGGGAAGTCTCTCTCTCTTGTCCAGATGGGACTCTCTTGTCCAAATGGGAAGTCCGAGGCAGGATGGGAGCTCTTGTCCAGATGGGAAGTCCGAGGCAAAATGGAAGCTCTTATCCAGAAAAGAAGTCTCTTGTCCAGAAGGGAAGTCCAGGGCAGGATGGGAGCTCTTGTCCAGAAGGGAAGTCCTGGACAGAATGGGAGCTGGGGGCCGGTCTCTAAGTCTCAGTAAGTGGCGGGGGTCTCTGGGGATGATGGGCTTGGGGGCAGGGCTTGGAGACTGCAGGGTCTGCAGGGGATCTTGGAGAAGGGGAGCCTTCCTGGTAGGGGTGGGGTTAGAAGGGAGCCTTCCCGGTGTCCAGAACCTGGGGCCAAGGTGAGCAGGTCTTCCCAGGAGTGGTTGGTGCCCAGGGACGGGATCTAGGCTGAGGGCGGGCACTCACCTTTTGTCCAGAAGGGAAGTCCGGGGCAGGATGGGAGCTGGGCCGATAAAAGAAATCTTAAAATAACATGGCAGACAATAAGGAAAGCAATCAATAGTTGCAACAATTGCCCAAAGGCTGTTACAAGATTAACACACAATTACCAAGGGATAATAGGACACCAAATGGATTTTAATAGAATCCTACAACTAGACTTCATAGGACCATTAAACAACTTTAAGGGGAAATATTGCTGTACCCTAGTAGACATAATGACAGGTCTCGGGATGGCCCGAGAAAGTGCACACCCAGACCAAAACACAATGATGCTTACAGTCTGGGGATGGTGCGCAGCATATGGAACACCTGATATAATACAATCAGACCAAGGAACTCATTTTACAGGAGCCAAAACACAAAGAATGGCTAGAAACTTAAACATTCAATGGGACTTCCATAGAGCCTATACACTGACAGCAGCTGGAGCAATAGAAAGATGGAACAGAATGATTAAAAAGCAACTAGAGATGCATAAGGGAATAACACTGTCATTAGCAATAAAATAGCAACTTATGAATTGAATACCAGACCCATAATAAATAGGAAGTCACCAATAGAAGAAGCTATACAAAAACAACATACAATAGATTATCCTACAGTTATAGATAGAGAAGTAATAAGGAATCCTAATAGCCTTCACAGGAACCGAAGAATAACAAATTATTCCCAGCAGAAATAATAACACCAGGAACAGGAAACAACGTGTGGATAACTCAAGGTAAAAAGGACTTGAAATTAGCCAGGCTGGAGGATATAGCATAAATGTGTGTCAGGGAGGTGATATTCATAAGGGCAACCCTCCTGACGATTTGTCTAATAGCCATTGCAGTATACATAGTGCTGCCAGTCTTGGAATTTGTTTTTCCCTTCTGTAACAACATTTACCAAAGATACGACTCACACAACACAGTCAATAATACCAATCCTGGATATGCTTCTGCAGCATCCGGAGCAGCCAACTTCATGGTATGCTGGATACACTATCTGCACAGAGCGCGATAAGAATAACAAATGTGATGTACACACTAAAGGCAAGCGAGCTATATGCAATTGGGGCCTCTGTGTGCTCATTTTTCTGTCTCAGGTTAGCAGATGTGATGGCAATAACAGCATACCAATGCCAGTCCTATTGGGCAGTACACCCACAACAAACAGACCCACCACCACACCACATGTTATACAAGTGGGCACTAGGAAACAGAATACCGTTGCTACACCAATGATTTATGATCTAGAAAGCAAATTACCACTATATTGGTCAGCAGAGAGAAGATTTACACATTATATAGGAAAAACACATAGTTTTGGGCAAAAATATGCAGCATGTTTAACATGTGCCTGGTATAAGAGTTACAATCAATATAGAATGGCACTTAGCATATACCATCCAAACAAAGAATATATGTTAGAATCAGGGGATGGTGTTAACACCAACATACATGAGCAGAACCCATAATGGATACATGAGATATTATGGAACCATGCAATCTAGTATATATAGAGTGAATGGAATGTATAAAATACACAGAAATAACATGGATGCAGCCCTACATATAAGCGCTGCCTTAGCTGCAGCATATGTGGGCCGTGGTAATCACAGAATATATGAAACATATAGAACATGGCTAAAACATAATCCTGATGAAGCAATAATAAGCATTGATAAAGATTTCCTGAATGACCCACAGTGGGAAACAGGAGAACTAATGTATTTACAAAGCATATGTACTAGAATATTGTGTAGAGATTTTGTTATAGATGTGTTAAAAGAATTTGCAGCTTATAGCATTTGGTTGAAGATATATAATGCATATATAGAGAAAAAACATAAAAATAAACCACCCAGAATGAGAAGGATAAGAATGCTAGGATTAATAAATTAGGATAGTATATTGTAAATTCCCAGGCTGCAACCTCATGTGATGCCTTTCATGTTGAAGACATTTCAGGCATCAGGGGATGGAACGTAAGGAACATGTAAGGCCTAGGGTGAACAACCCTGGTCAGGAGTGATAAGCAATAGAATGATGTAAGTAAACCACAAATGGAGTAGTGATAAGCTATAAGCTATGTGTGGAAGTAGGGATAAGACTAGAAACCTAGCCAGGAAAGAATATAAAAGATGAAGCCTCAGACCCGACCAACAGAGCTCGTCAGGCCCTCGCACGAGACGACTCTCTTCCGCCAGAGACATGAGATCCTATCCCCAGTGCAGACGTGGCTGATCTGAGGAAGGCTGACCCAAGACCCAGAGGAACAGACGTGGCGAGTCCAGACCTGTACACCTGGAGAGGTACTCTCGCTTCCAGTTGGAAGACGGGATAAATATTGCTTGTAATCTTACTGTGTGAATAAATGAGTGTTATACCAAGTCTGAATCAAGAGTGATTATTCCTCCCCCATAACTGGGTATGTGCTCACTACACTTTTTATCTAATACTTCCCCATTCCTCTCTCCTTCCCCCAAGAACCCTTGACAGTTTGGAGTTGGACTCTAACAGACTCCCACAAAAATCTTAAACATTCCTTGCTTAAAAAAATAACACAGGGTACATTAATACAGGCTAATATTTTGAACCTGCATCTTAAGCCTGGGTAGAAAAAAAAAACTTCACCATTCCTACACAAACAATTAGTGAGTCACCACAGTTAACAAAGCATGTATGCATAAGTGAAATCAAAATTGTCCCATTTCTGAAGTCTGAAAAGTTCAAAAAATCAGTTCTGATACCAATCTTAAAGTTCAACTGAAAGCTCAAAATCAGGACTTGGCTTGCCAGCTGCCATGATAGTCCTTGTATAGCTATCCATGTCATAATGAATCTGAAGTGAAAACTCCAAATATGAAGAAATCCACAACCAAAAACTTGTTGCAGTTCCCTTGGATGCAACAACCCAGTTCAAACAAGAGTCTCTGAAACTTCCCTCTCAGTTACAGCAGCATTTTAAACAGGTAGCCTTCCTCTAGGCAATTGTCCCAGGGCAAAGGTGGCTGTAACACTAACTGAGCTGCTGCAGACCTCTCAAAAGAGACTAGTAGGATTAGGATCCATCTAGGTTGCATGAGCTGGCTTTTTGGAGCCCAATCATTACCTATGGTGAGACACCATGCACAGCCTTGATATAGGAGGAGGGACTTGGACCTGCCTCAACTGAATGTACCAGGCTCTGCTGACTCCCCATTGGAGGCCTTACCATTTTGGATTAGGGAATGGGGGGGAGGTAGGTTGGGGGAGAAGCTGGGGGAGGGCAGGAGGATGGAAGAGAGGGGGATCTGTGATTGGTATGTAAAATGAATAAAAACATTTCTTAATAAAAAGATAAAGAAATAAAAAAGATTCCCCCACCATAAGCAGCAGCAGCAGCAGCAGCAGTGGGAGCAGTGGTTGACCTAACATTAGCATCGCTGAGACCCAAGGGGCATCCTTGCATCACAGACAGCAGACACTGAGAAAGTCAGCATGAACAGCGAGGGCCTGCCAGGTTTCTGCAATGGCAGAGCCATGATGAGGAGAAAGCAGTCAGTCCAAATGCTTGTGAAAGCTGGACTGATGCTGGGCGGTGGTGGAGCACGCCTTTAGTCCTAGCACCTGGGAGGCAGAGGCAAGTGGATCTCTGTGAGTTCGAGGCCAGCCTGGTCTTCAGAGCAAGTTCTAGGACAGGCTTCAAAGCTACACAGAGAAACCCTGTCTCAAAAAAAATTTTTTAAAAAAGAAACCTGGACTGTCATGGCTAAAGGCTATGCTCTGTGAACTTCACGAGCCATGCAAAGATGCTGCCAGAGAGACAAACAGAAGGCTGTGGTGATAGCTTGGAGAGTGCAGAAGGGACTTTGGACCCTAGTGGCCAAAGCAGGACTGTCAATGGGAGCTGGAGTCCCTGGCAGCCAGAGCCAAGCAAGGGATACCCTGGGAAAGCATGGGAGGAGAGCTGAAGGTGCAGATGGAGGGCAAGTATGCAGGGTGCCTTGGCCGCAGCATGAGAGACAAAGCCTTCAGAGAAAGATGCTCATGGGGCAGGGTGTGTACCTGGCAGGCAAGAGATAAGGCACCTCCAAGTCTGAGTGTATTCTGGGGACACCAGGGGCCATGCAAATAAGGCAGCACACAGAGGATGCAAGGCCATCAGCAGAGCAGGTAAAAGAGCCAGCGTGTAGTGGCCACAACTGGCTGTGGTTGGGTTTCCTCCCAGACCCACGGTGCAGAGTAAGAGCCATAGCTCATGGCAGTGGGACAGCACCTTGAGCTCCTGGGACATAAGATGATTGAGAGCCCTTGGGCTTCAGGACACCAGGGTCTCTAGGCTGGCAGGCCAGAAACAGGAAGCACAGGCAAACCAAGACTGTAAAAGCCAGGACAGAGCCAGCAGCCAAAGCCATGCAGCTTCTGTTAGCTGGAGGAGAAAAAAAATATATGGCTCCTTTAAGAGGCAGCTTCCTGGCTGCAAGGAGAGCTTTTTCAAAGAAGTCTGAAGTGGGTCAGCAACTTTACCTGGGGCAGATTTTCTAGGGGAAGGCTACCAGAAAGTGCCTCTGTAGCTGAGAGCTAAGTTTCAGAGACTGTTGTTTGAACTGGGTTATTACATGCAAGGGAACTGCAACAAGTTTTTGGTTGTGGATTTCTTCATATTTGGAGCTTTTGCTTCAGATTCATTATGATTTGGACAGTTATACCAAGACTTCAGGAAAGCTGACAAGCCAGGCCTTAATTTTGAGCTTTCAATTGAACTTTAAGACTGTATCAGAACTGGCTTTTTGAAAATTTCAGACATAAGAAATGGGATGGACAAGAGTGTTTCAATTGCAGTGGGACAATTTTGAATTCACTTATGCATATATACTCTATCAACTGTGGTGACTCATGAACTGTTTTGTGTAGAAATGTGGAACTGTTTTGTGTAGAAATTGAGAAGTTTGTTTTTTCTACCCAGGCTCAAGATGAAGCTTCAAAAATTATAAAGTAAGGGGAATAGTTATATTCATCAGTCTGTTTAATTAAAATTTTTTTCTTGTTCTTTGAGTGGATTAATGTTAGCCTGTGTTAATGTACCCTATGTTTTGTTAGTAGAAAATATAAATAGTTCTCTTAAGAAATTGCTTTTGGGGGGCTGGAGAGATGGCTCAGAGGTTAAGAGCACTGACTGCTCTTCCAGAGGTCCTGAGTTCAATTCCCAGCAACCACATGGTGGCTCACAACCATCTGTAATGAGATCTGGTGCCCTCTTCTGGCCTGCAGTCATACATGCTGTATACATAATAAATAAATAAATCTTAAAAAAAAAGAAAGAAATTGCTTTTGGATGTTTGCTAAAGATTATGAAGGATAATAGTTCTAATAAGAGTTTGCTTTTGGATGTAAGCTTGTGAAAACTGTAATTGTGTATAGTAATATTCATGCTAGAATTATGATGTTAACCTGTTAATGTTAATGGTGATGCTAAGGAGTCCTTAGATTTGATGCTGTTGCATCAGGAGTTTACTGACTTATTTGATGCAGTAGCATCAGGAGTTTATTAATTTAAAAAAGGGCTTGGTACAGCTAAGACTGCTGTAATCATGTTAGACCCATTCAAAAAGGCTGTTCCATCTTGACCATCCTCTACTCTTTTACTAGGAGGTATAGTAGCCATAAAGACAGATGTATTCCAATGAATATTCCATCTACTTGCAAGCTGTTAGTGGAAAGCTGATTCAGAGCTGCAGAATGTTAAGCTCTGTACACTCATTTGAAATTTTCATATTATTAAGAAGGGGGAATTTATGGGGGCACAAATTACTCAAGGTCAGAGAATATGAGCTTGCTTTACTCATCAGGGCTGCATAATGGAATGATTTGGCCATGGATGTGGTTACCAGATGTTTTGAATTTTCTACACTTGGTTGTACATTGTGCTTTGATCTTAAAGGGGGATCTTTCACCTTTCCCCTTGGCATTGTACAAAGAGCCCTTTGGAATAAACCTTGAGGCAACTGTATATTGTCCCAAGGCTCTGACAAAGCTATTTTGTGTCTCTGTCTTTCTTATTGTCTCTTTCTGTCTTTCTATCTATCATTTCCTCATTCCTCTCTCCTCACCCAAAGAACCCTTCAACAGGTCGGAGCTGGAATCTGGCAGACTCCCACAATGAATGTATCCTCAACTCAGAGAAAGAACACTGGAGGATTCTTAAATTAGAACCTACATATCCCGGAGACCCCTTTTGTCTGATGCTGTGGGATGGTCTGTATGTCAAACTTGTTGCTTATTGGTCAATGAATAAAACACTGATTGGCCAGTGGTCAGGCAGGAAGAAGTATAGGCGGGACAAGGAGGAGAGAATTCTGGGAAGTGGAAGGCTGAGGAGACACTGCCAGCCGCCACCATGACAAACAGCATGTGAAGATGCCGGTAAGCCACAAGCCATGTGGCAAGGTATAGATTTATAGAAATGGATTAATTTAAGATGTAAGAACTAGATAGCTAGAAGCCTGAGCCATTAGCCAAACAGTTTAAACAATATAAGTCTCTGTGTTTACTTGGTTGGGTCTGAGCGGCTGTGGGACTGGCGGGTGGCAGAGATTTGTCCTGACTGTGGGCCAGGCAGGAAAACTCTAGCTACAGTCTGAGGTATTTAGGAAATGATTTCTTGAAGGAAATTAACATTGAGTGATCAGAACAGGTACGTTTCTCTTATCTGTAAACTCATAGGAGTCTCTAGTTCCTGTACCTTTTGCAATGCAGGAACAGACCACTGATCTATAGACATCTTCTAGAGTATGGACTACTTAGTGAAAATTAAGAACAATTTTTGTTCCCTCCCATTATACCCTTGGATCACATCCAAAACATGTACTTGCCCTTATAACACTTTTTTTTAATCACAATTCCACTGTGATATAACATGCAAGGGCCTTCTTTGTCAAAAAAGGCTCATCTGAAGACCATTTGGTATTAAAGTACAGCAAGATAGAGTCCCTTAGGTTAAAATAGGAAAATATGAGACACTAATACATAAAACTGATAAGTCTATTGCCCACAGAAGAATACACAAACTATATGAGACTACATTGTGCATTGGAGAGAACTGTTGATTTTTTATGCAACTGAGCAGATCTGTGGTTAATTTTAGGAAAAGGGAAATACTTATGTAAGTTATCCTTGGGGAAAGATAGTTGGAAACCCCAGGAGGAAAGGAGGATATTCTTGTACTTCCTTGGAGAAAGTCTGTATCATATGATTTTGTGGGTCCAAGGGGGAGTTGTGATGCCTTTGGGAAAAATTGAAATATCCAAAGTCCCCATATTTAGAAGGAGATGGTGTGACCTCTCCATGCTCTGATTTGGAAATGCCTTAGCCTCCTTGGTGAGATGTTTGTAGACCTATTGTGCAGAAGAGGAAGTTCTTATCCTTTCATGGGTATATTTATAGGTCAGAGGCCTGTTTGGTTACCAGAATGTCAGAAGTACTCTTGGCCTTAAGGGGACCATGTATGTCCATACTGATCAGAAAGGAATGACTGAATGAAAATTGTGAACCACAGGAGAGGTTCTGAATGCCTTTTGTCAGAAAGGAATTATCAAGGTACCTTATGAAGTAGAGGAAGTCTCAGGCACTCCACCAGATTCCAAATCAACATCAAGGCTCTTTGCCTCACCATACCCCATGGCCCAATTCATCACCTTGCCCAATCTAGTTCCAACTCTTCATCACAAACTAGAATATTCTTATCTTTAGAGATTCCACCGTAAGCCTGACATACATCTGACCATTTTTCTAAGAGGCAGGTCAAAAGTTGCCTGTGACCTTTTCAAGCTTAAGTTCAGCTACATGGAGAAGAATGAAGTGTGGATTTTCACTATTTTTGGTTATTAGCTTTAAGGAATCTATGTGAGTGCTAGACTCCTGGATGTCACACCAACATAGTTACAAGGTTCAGTTGCTCATAAATAGGTTTTTCCAACACCCACCTTACTACAATAAATGAAGATTTAAGGCTCTTAAATTAGAGTGGTAAGTATGAAAATTCACCATGGATATAAATATGGAAGGTACAATGGGAAAATAAGGCAAGGTCATATTAGTCAGAGAAGCATGTCTAATGTCACCTTGGACATAAAGAAAATGTCTGAGTTATCTTTGGACAAAGGTAGTAATTCAATTTTCACTTGTAGAGAGGGTTAATGTCTAAAGTCACATTGTTGAGGAGGGAAAGGCCTGATCTAGATATAGATGACAGATTGCTTTTTTTGAGGAGAAATGTGGGATTCTTCTGTAGAGAGTGTTCTGCAACTTTCTTGTCAGAGTGGAAAATTCTGAGACTAGCTTGGGTAGGGGAAAATTTCTGAATCTGAAAGCCCTAGGTTAACCTGGTTAGTGGGAGGATATTTGGGCTCTGCCTCATTAGCTTCTGATTATGCCTCCCAGTTATAGATATGCATACCATGAGTCAAATGTTTGGGAGTCCAGATAGAAATCAGAATTTTATTCCAGGAGAATAGTTTAAGCTCTACAAATGAAACAGAAAATTTCAAGTCTATTTATTAGCTCCTAGGCAGATGAATTCAAGTCTCTTTGAAAGTCTATAACATCTTCCCTGTTGTATACACCAGGATGTTCTGTTGTCTTATCTGTAGCAGATATTCAAGTGGTTGACTTGGTCAGCTAGGGAGGCTCTTGGATGCAATGATAATTCTCCATGCACAGCAAAGTCAGCTAAAAAAGATCAGAGGGCTAGAGATGAAGTGTCCTTGAAGAGAAAATAATTGTCTGAGATACTTCCTTGGCCATATAGAACATTTCATAGGTTTCAGTTATCAGAGAATTATGCCCAAAACTACCTTAGAAAATATAGAATGTCTGAAGCACTATTATTTGCAAGAGGTACCTCATAGTCTCCCTAACCCATTGTGCAGTCTGGAAGTATCCTATATTTTGTCTACAGAGGAAGGAATGTAAGGTTCCCTTAATCTTAGTCCCTATTACTAAGTAGGAAAACCCAGTTTAGATTTAAATCCAATTTGTAAAAATGGGCAAATGTGAGTGCCATGTAATTCAAAAGTTTGAAACCTCTTGGAAAAAAAGGACAGAAGTCAAAGGCAGCCTTGCTCTAAGAAATATGTCTGACATCTTATCTAAAAGTGAAAAGGAGTGAGGTAATAATGGAAAAATGGGAGTACTGGACACCTTTTATGAAAGGAAAAATATGAGTCCCTCCTGAACAAAAGTGATTGTCAGAATCCCCCTCGTCAGTGGGGGGAAGAGTCATACATCCCTGTCTTGAAAGGAATTAGCTTTAGAGGAATGTTTCACCACAGCTCATCAGCTTCTTGGAAGATTTCTTCAGATGTTATTATTTCCATATATTGTCTTGAATCTGGAGGAGATTAACTACCATTCAAAGGCTGTTTGTAGCAGCATAAATGACTATTGCAGGCTAATTTTCTTCATAAATATCGTGTTTTTCTCTTCATATCTAGGCATTAACAATGGATTCACTCAATTTCTGTTGACTGGTTTGAAGATAGATTGCATGAATCTAGACTCTGCAAATACTGGGCTCTGGGATGTCCATGTTGGACATTTATTTAGAGAGGGAGTCTCTCATAGATCTACATCTGAAAGTTGAATGTGAGACTACCTGAGTCATAAAGCAAAGGCCTAAGGTGCCATTACTCAATTAGAAAACATGTTGGGCATAGTACAGAAGAAAATGGTGATCCTGGAATCCTTCAGGAAGAATAGAAAGATCTGTCTATCTTGTGTGGAGTAGGATGATGCTGGACTACAATATCAGATTCAAAGTTTCTTTTATTCTAGAACAGTCATTCTCAAAGTGTGAAACATGACCCCTAGGGGTCACGTATCAAATATCCTCCATATCAGATATTTATATTACAACTCATAAGAGCTGCAAAATTATAGTTACGAAGTAGCCAAGAAATGATGTTATAAGTTGGGGGTCACCACAAGATAGGGAGCTGTACTCACTTACAGCATTGGGAAAGTTGAGAACTACTGTTGGAGAATAATCACCTCTTCTGGAAGTCTGTGGATGGATTGCCAGCAATGTGAATATTACTTTCACCTGCTGTGTGATAATGTCTGTATCTGATTCTCTCAAAATATTATCATATGCTTTGGAGGTATGGACAGGAAAAGAAGATCTCTCCATATCTGCTGACCACCTTGCAGCCAGATGGTCATAGAGCAGTATAGTGGTATTCTATTTGTACTGAAATGTGATTTTGTTTGTATGTTAATAAATAAAGTTGCCTAGGGGTCAGAGCTATTAGCAAGCCATAGCGAAAGCCAGGGCGGTGGTGGTCCACACCTTTAATCCCAGCACTTGGTAAGGGGCGGTGGTGGTCCACGCCTTTAATCCCAGCACTCGGTAAGCAGAACTAGGTAGATCTCTGTGTGTTCAAGGATACAGCCAACATTGGAGACACACACCCTTAATCTCAATACCAACCATAGAGACCTGGAGGTCCGTATAGAGAGGCAGTGACAAGGCAGTCACGTAGTTGGGTTTACAACCAATGAGAAGGCAGAACAGAACTCCTATTTAAAGACGAACACACAGGGGGTAGTCCCCTTTTCGGAGAGATCTCCTGGCGGGAGAAGCTAGCTGGCGGAAAGTGGTAAGATTCTTAGCTCTGACCTCTTTGGGCTTTCATCCTTACATTGGCTTTGTGTTTATTATTTAATAAGGCGGTTGGTTACATCTACATTTGGCGCCCAACGCCCAGAGAATATGGATATGATAAGATAAAAAGGGAGATTATGGAATCTACTTTTAAAAAGGAATTACTTGTTTTAAATAGGATAAGTAATGAAAAATTTTCATCTGAATTTGTCAAATATTACTGGACTGGACATTGGTTATATATTAATGGAGTTTTTTATCTGAATCTGTCAAATGTTAATGGACTAGACATTGTTAATGTAATCTTGACTATATGTATTGTATATACTTACTGGATATAGTTTTTCTTGTATTAGTTATAAGCTTTTTTAATTTTAGACAAAAAGAGAGGAAATGTGGGGGTATTGTGTTCCCCAAAATATTGTGTATGCTAATAAACTTATCTGGGGTCAGAGAACAGGACAGCCACAATATTAAACATAGAGGTTAGGCAGTGGTAACATACGCCTTTAATCCTAGCATTCCAGAGGCAGAAATTCATGTGTTCAAGGATACACCCAAGCATGGTGACCTATGCCTTTAATCCCAGAAAGCCACACCTTTAATCCCAGGGAGTGGTGGTAGAAAGCAGAAAGGTATATAAAGCGTGAGGACCAGAAACTAGAGGCTTTTGCCCTAGAGAGGCCTTTGGCCTGGAGAAGCCTTTGGCCTGGAGAAGCATGTGGCTGGTTAAGCTTTCAGGCTTCTAGCAGCAGTTCAGCTGAGACCCATTCTGGATGAGGGCTCGGGGCATCCAGTCTGAGGAAACAAGACCAGCTGAGGATCCGATGAGGTGAGATAGCTGTGGCTTATTCTGTCTCTCTGACCTTCCAGTGTTCACCCCAATAACTGGCCTCAGGTTTGATTTTATAAATAAGAACTTTTAAGACTCATGCTACAGAGCAGTGTTCAAATTTTTACTCTAATTTCCTCAATCAACTGTCCACAGTGATCTGACATCCCCTTGGTCCTGTGGGAATATGCCAGGACACCCTGCTCAGAAGAGAATGTTTAAGGCCATCTCAAAGAAGCATACACTGGGACTCACTGGACAGCAGATAAACCTCTGAAGAGGCCATAGTCAGAGGAGGTGGATGTGGAGACTGTTTGAGGATAGTATGAACATTGTGATCAGAGTGACCTGGTCTGAAGACCTTTACATAAGAGGATATTGTGGCAGGACCCACTGAAAAGAAAAATGGTGACCAAAATACCCCTTTTCAAAGAGAGTACAATGTTTCCACCCTCCATGGCAGAGTATTATGCCACAGGTTATTCTTTGTTTAGAGAGTGGCTTACACTAGGCAGAAAATCAAAGTTGGAACTCATTTAGTAAACAGAATACCTGAAGCTCACTTTGTAGAACCAGGAAGATGTGAGAGCCTTTCACACAAAATGAATATCTAAAAACTTTGAGCAAAGGGGGAAGGTCTGAGGACTCTTTGTCCTTAGAAGAAGATCTGATGGGCCCTTAATCAAAGGTAGAAGAATGAGACATATTAGTACATGGGATTTCTGAGTGGAAGGTGACACAGGGATATCAGGAACACACTTTTACCCTTGGCAAGATGGGTAAAATCTGATACTACTTTCAGGAGAAATTTCCATACCTTGTCCAGTCCAGTCCAGTATAGGCCTAGCACTGCTTCCTGAGATTCTAACTCTTCCACATGATTTGGAATATCCATACCTTTAGTGGGATCTGCAAGATATATGTCAACAGTCTTAATATTATTGAACAGCTTGGGTGTCTGCTTCCAGCTGAATTGCCTTATAAGATTTGTGTTCAGCCTAACAGGTTTGAGCAGGAATGGTGATTGAATTGAAGGAAGTAGTTGGTTTCTGGGTTCTGCTTGCTCCTTTTGGTCTCTGGGAACTATCACTAGAGCAGGACAATCTTTCTCAGTCAGTAGAGAAATTTCCCATGTGCTCATGCTCAGATAGGGGAGGAATGAGAGCTCCTTGTATTAAAAGGAGAAGTTCTAAAACCTGATATACAGACGGTGAAATATCTTAGACAAAACTTGGGAGAGCAGAGTGTTGCTAACTGTGTTGTTATGAGAGTTAATGCCCCACTTTACCTTCTATAGAAGAGCAAGATCCAGGAAATCTCTTGTCATATTTGAATTCTTCATTGATGTCTAGAAAAGCTGTGTCTCTGGAAACTCCACTGAAGTCATGAGAGAAATCTTCACATTCTTCTCACAGTTTGGATATCAGCTCCTGAGTCTGGGTTCTCAAGCTCATAGATAAAAGATGTTATCATGAAGGATAGGGGCTTCCCAATTCTGGTGAAAACTCATCAGTAAATGGCTTGATTTCTGTTATGCCCAGATCATGTCCCCAAAGAAGCCACCGGAGACTTTAGGTACAGAATGCAAAAGCAAGGTTTATTCTTTACAAGCCACGTGGTCAGGGAAGCTCATCCCAAATACTCACTCTTAGCAGTGAGGCCGGGAGGAGCTTGTCCTTTCTTGGGGAAGTTAGTTTTTATAGGTAAAACCCATCAAATTTTTTAGAGGGGAGGGTGTTAGTAGGGTCCATCCTTGATTGGCCCAGTTTTTCCCGGGCCTGGACTTGGTCTTATTTTAGCTTATCTGTTTGCCCTGTCAGGAGTTTTACAACCCATCACCAGGGTCTGTGAAGTTTGGGATGTTTTATGACCACTTAGCCTCTGCCAGATGGTTGAATATCCTGACTCTGTTTTTTTTAAGTTTCTGTAGCTGATAAAGCCTGGGAAGAAGGGGTCTAAGTTCTTATCTGCATTTAGGAATCTTGGTTTCCTTTAATTGGGTAGGGGTATGTAACCTTTGAATTTACTGGTTGGGGGTTACAATTATCACTTTGGGGGCAGTCCAGCACAAGTCCCAGGCTTTGTCCTTGAGCCGCCATAGGGGCTGGCTGGCCAAGCACGTATTGACGGTGGGGGCTGCCTCAGTGGTCCAGGCTCTGTCCTTGACTCATGCACATAACTCTAAGTTGGTGAGGGGCCCCATACAGTAAACATCTGGCTGAACTTTACGTGCAGAAAGGGAGCTACTGCAAGGACTATCTATGTCTTTTGTTCACGGCCCTGCCAGACACTGCTTGCTCAGTCTCAGGAAACTGAAATTGAGGCCTGATCTCTGAGAGAAGACTGAGCAGCCTGTTATGGCATCTGCTTGGTCCTTTCAATTTCCAAGCTAGATTTTCCATTTTTCTGTGATGGGACTTCAACTTAGTGTTCCCCTAAATTCCCTTGGACAAAGGTGTATTTACAGGTCCCCCAGCACAGAGGGAGAAGGTCTGAGTCTCTTGTTAGTTTTCTGTGAAGTGGCATAGAACTGGGACTACCATGAAAGAAAAGAAGATTTTCTAACTTTTTGGTCATGGAGGTTAGTCTGAATCACCCTTTAGCAGAATAGTCAGGGACAAGGACAGAATCTCTAGTTAGTGGAAAAATACAGACCCCCAATAAGACAGGGACCTAGATCATCTTACAGTCAGGTTGCCTAGCAACAGGACATTGACTAGAGCCCTTGACCTTTTCACCCAGTAAACATCCTACATAAACATCCTGTTAGCTTGCCCCACCCTATGCAGAAAACAGCTTCCTGCTCCCCCCACCCTGCAGGAACTATATAAACCCTCCTGGAGAAAAATAAAGTTGCACCTTGATCAGAAATCTTGACTTGGTGTATTCCTTTTGTGTCTCCTGTCCCTATCATTCCGTCCTTAGGGTGGTCGAGAATCCATTGAAGCCCTGCTGGCCGGGGGATGAAACCACCTATTGAGGATCCAGAACGTCAACTCCCGGAGGAAAGACCAAGGCCTTGGTGAAGTTGTTGGATCCTGATGAAATCTCGCAGTTCAGGACGCTATCCCGGAGGAGAGCAGAGGCGCCGCAGGTAAGAAAGTGACGAGCCATGGGACAGGCAACTTCGTCACAAGATTTATTCCTTTCTGGCCTAAGAGAGGCCCTCAAGACATGAGGAACTAGGGTAAAGAAAAAAGATCTTAAAGCCTTTTTTGCTTATATTATGGACACATGTCCTTGGTTCCCCCAAGGGGGAACCATAGATAAAAAAAAGATAGGCATGCCTCGGGGACTGTTTAGATGATTACTACAGGACTTTTGGACTAGAGAAGGTTCCCGTCACCACATTTTCTTACTGGAAGCTTATTAATGACATTCTTAGGTTCTATAAACATTCCCCTGACATACAAGATGTTACTGATATAGGAGAAAAAAATCTTAAAAGAAGCCTTCCGCTTCCCCTCTACCTGCCCTAAGACCCCCCCCCCGAGTGTTTTCTCATCCACCTTCAGTTTGTCCCTCGGATCACGACCTGCGCTCTATGGAAGAGGGGACACTCATGACTTTTAAACCTAAGAATCCTCAGGAGTCCGCCCCTGCCCATCTTTATCCCTCTGTTAATAATTTTACCTCTAACTCCCCTCTAGACCCTACTGAAGAGGCTTCCCTAGAGAAAGGGGCAGCCGTTACCACAATCCGGACTGCCCCCCCCAAAAAATCTCCCCTTAAAACAGGAGTCCTGGGCCCTTTTGAACCACCTCAAAAATCTCAGGTGATTCCCCCTTCCGCAATGCCCCTTCCCTATGTTTCTCCGTCTTCCCACTTTTGCGGGCCCATTTTCGATGAGTTGGCTCCCCCTCTCCCAGATCTTGGCTCACTGCGATGGGCCCTCCAGGCTCACAGGGAACATATTGAGCTTTTAAGGGAATTGAAAACTCTTGACAAAGAACTTAAAGATCTTGCCCTTGAAGTGGTGGCTCTCGGCTCACTAAAACCATCTCAAAAATCTATTAAATCAAAAATTAAGCCTCAGCCTGTCCTGGCATTTCCCATTACCCGGAGCCAGACCTCTGGGGACTCACCCAAGGCGGCCTCCCAGAGCGGCCCCTCAGAGGATTTGGAAGACCAAAATGAGGAGGGGGAGGAGGAGGAGTAGTAGCTGTCATCAGAGGACCCCCCGCCAGGACAGACTTATCAAAAATTAAATTTCTGCCTTATTGAAAAGCTGAAATCTGCCTGTGCTCAGTATGGCCCTATGGTTCCTTTTACATTAGCCTTGGTGGAAAATCAGAGTGAACATTGGTTGACCCCTAATGACTGGTATTTTCTTGCCTGCACGCAGCTCTTTCTGGGGGTGTCTTTGTCCTCTGGAAAACAGAATTTACAGAAAATTGCCGAGAAGTTGCTCAAAAAAATATTGAACAGCTGTCCTCAAAAACTTGGACACTAAAGAAACTCCTCGGCAACTCCCCCTATGATACAAATGCA
Organism: Peromyscus nudipes; assembly: GCA_902168325.1. Classification (NCBI taxonomy): domain Eukaryota; kingdom Metazoa; phylum Chordata; class Mammalia; order Rodentia; family Cricetidae; genus Peromyscus; species Peromyscus nudipes. Next base: position 19,232 of record CABHPH010000656.1, read on the forward strand.
GCACAGGCAAAATTCCCTCCCGGCCTCCTGGCCCAGATTCAAAATGCTGGGATCTGGGCCTGGAAACGCCTGCCCCAAAAGGGTTCAGCTACCACCTCATTGGCAAAGATTCATCAGGGCCCTGATGAGCTTTTTAGTGATTTGTACCTTTGTCAAACACTTGGCCTTTGAAAACGCAAACCCTGCCTGCCAGGAAGTCCTCCGCCCTCATAAAAACAGAGCGGATCTGTCTGAATATATATCAGACTCTGTTTGGGTGTTGGCGCTGCCCATGTCATGGGATTAGCAATCAGTGCCGCCCTGAGGGCTTCGCAACAGCCTGGAGCCTGCACCTGTTACTTCTGCAAACAAAGCGGACATTTTGCTAGGGAACGCCCTCAGAAAGGTAACAGCCTCACGCCCTTAGCCCAGCCGGCCCAGGAGGCTGCCTCTATGAGGCCCCTGCCTTCCACTCTCTGTCCCTGCTACAACAAGAGCCGTCACTGGGCTAGAGAATGCAGGTAGCAAGGGTACCTATTTTGAAGTTTTGGCACAGGAAGAGGCCTAGCAGCCAGAGAGTAAATGGCATTGGCAGATGAGGAAGGCTTGATTTTTGGGTGCTCACTCTGAACCTGCTATTGGACTGCTATTTATAGTCATGGAAGTATCCAGACTCAATGTGCTTCCAAGTCTAGGAACATCTCCTCTAGGTTCCATTTGTGAAGGCAATGAGAATGGAAGTGAGTGCCGATTGGTCAGTTCTCTTCCATTCCAAGGATCACTAGGACTTGGGGTAGCTACTGGTACTTTTGGGATTTGCCAAGGCAACCATCAGTCCCCTGGGTGGCTAGAGGGGACAGGGGGCACTTTGTCTCTAGATGGGCAATCACCTGGTGTACAAGGCAGGGACCTCTCTGAGATCATGTTTCTGCTCCAACAGAGTAAGGACGGTCTGGAGGGGGTGGTGGTGGAAGATCTCGAAGTGCAGGAGGTATTGGCAATGGTTTGTCTTTATGAAGGGAGCCAGAACCAGCCTTGGAAGTAGTTCCCAAAACTGAGGTGCTGACAGGACCAGATGCTTGCTGTTGTAGAAGGTCAAGTCCTGGTGGCACTGGAGGGAGGGAAGCTTGTGGGGCCATGGAGAATGGAGAGGAAGGTTTTTCCACCTTGGCACCTACCAACTCCTTCATCATGAAGAGAGAGTCAGAAAGGCCAACAGAAAGAAGGAAAGTCTGAAAAGGCCAGCAGCCTTCTTATTCTCATGATGTGAGGTAGGAGAACATTCAGCATTAACACCATTGCTGATCATCACAGAGAGACTAAATCATGTTAATGGTGCCATAAAAGAGATGCGCTCTGCTCCCAGATGGTTACCAGAACATCTGGTTGGAGCTGTAGATATACCTGATCTGCCCAGGAGAGATAGCCCCTCTCCTGAGGAAACTTCTTCTTCTGTTTCAAATGCTGTCCCTCTGGCAAGCCCTCCAGGCTGTTGTCCTCGCCCACAGCAACCCCCACCAGCCCTTTAGCTCTGTTATCACTCTGCTCCACCCTTTTATGAAAAGAATGGCTGTTGATTTAGTTTGTGTAGTGTGTGGGTCACCAACTTCCTTTCCCTTTCCATGGAGTTCTGTTGGCTGAGCTCTAGCAAGCATGTCAGTTAGAATGGCACATGAAAAAAAAAAAACAGATGGGGAAACAATCTTTATTACTGATTAATTAATAATGCTGTGTTGGCTTTTCAGAGTTCTTGTGGGGGGACTGTGTTTGAGACCTTTCACATAGCACACACAAGTCCCATAGTCAATCATGTTCTGGGCTGAGCAGGGGCACTGCTTGTCACAAATCCAGTCTGACAGCAGGGGCCATATTTCCAAGGGCAGTGCTGAATTTTCATTCAAAGTGTCAGAAAGGCTTGTCGGACTTGCTGGCCTTGGTGTCACAGGCGGTCATAGCCATGTTGGGCCAGCTTGACACAGCCTGTGGCTGGCAGGTAGCACAGCAAACAGGGCAGCACTAAAGAGAGGACACCCATGAAGGACCAGCGGGTACAGCAGTTGGAGCAGAAGCAGGAGCAGGGATGGTCAGCACAGGAGCCTTCATCATCCTCATTGGTGCAATGGTAGAAGATGCCTTGTACTAGGCACGTGCATGTGCCATAGACCCAAATCTTCCTTGCTCAGTTGATTCTAACCTTCTGCTTATAATGATACTCTTTTTAAAAATCCTGTAACACTGATAGCAGAAGATCCCATCATATGTAGTGCACCTGCAGATCACTGGGTCGGGTGACTGTGTTGCCACTCAGGGCACTCAGGTTCCTTCCACCTAGACTAACCTATTATTCCTCAGATCAATTCCTAGGTCTCTAGGAAGAGAAGCCACGCTGAGATGACTGCCTTGACAGGAGCCTGTTACTGACATCACCTTAGCAGTCCTTTTGGGGGCTGGAGCAGCAGGAACAGGCACAGGGATTGCTTCTCTGGTCCTGTCCAACCAACATTACTCTGAACTTCGACTGTCCATAGATGAGGATATTGTCCAACTTGAATGGGGAATTTCTGCCTTTGAGTCATCCCTTTCCTCCCTAGCTGAGGTAGTTTTACAGAACAGGAGAGGCCTGGATCTCCTCTTTCTACAACAGGGTGGCCTTTGTACTGCGCTCAAAGAGGAATGTTGCTTCTTTACAGACCACACTGGTGTAGTCAGGGACAGTATGGCTAAGGTTAGAAAAGGACTAGAAAAAGAGAAAAAGAAAAGGAAAACAAAAGCTTGGGTGGTTCTAGAATTGGTTTTCCGCCTCCCCTTGGTTAACGACCCTTCTTCCCTCCCTCCTAGGACCTGTTGTAGGCCTGCTCCTGGTCATTGCCTTTGGGCCATGGGTACTTTCCTGGCTCACTCGGTTCATCTGAAGCCAAATAACAGACCTGAAGGCCAGGCAGATCCAGGTTCATTACCACCACCTTTATAAGCAAGACTCCGGGGTTGAAATTTCCCCTGACGAGAGATGCCCCACACAGACCCCTTCACTCGGGGGAGGCTGCACCTGTGTGTGGGAAAAAGGCTCGCTCAAGGCATGATTGGAGTGCAGCTGGGACTGCACAGGCTGGGGACCATGGTACCCCAAAATCCCGAGAGCCTGGATTATATGCCCTGTTGCATAGCGGTTGTGCAGTAGCAACCTTGTGCTTACCCATTTCTGCTCCCTCAAAAAACTGCACGGTCCATTGATTCCTGAACCATTGGGATCACCCGTGGTGCTTGAGTCTGGAGAGACATTCCCTCTCGGACCTTTTTTCACAACCTTTAGAGGGACAGGGCCTCTGTAATCCTCCATGCAAAGCCTCTTTCAGAGCCCTCCTTTTAGAGCATTCGAACCTGGTTTATGTTGGCCCTTAGATTTATTACTAAGAAGGGGGAGATGTCAGGGAAAAGGACATAATCTCTAGTTAGTGGAAAAATACAGACCCCCAATAAGACAGGGAACTAGATCATCTTACAGTCAGGTTGCCTAGCAACAGGACATTGAGTAAAGCCCTTGACCTTTTCACCCTGTAAACATCCTACATAAACATCCTGTTAGCTTGCCCCACCCTATGCAGAAAACAGCTTCCTGCTCCCCCCACCCTGCAGGAACTATATAAACCCTCCTGGAGAAAAATAAAGTTGCACCTTGATCAGAAATCTTGACTTGGTGTATTCCTTTTGTGTCTCCTGTCCCTATCATTCCGTCCTTAGGGTGGTCGAGAACCCATTGAAGCCCTGCTGGCCGGGGCACAGAATAGAAACACCTAAGACTCCACAAGGTAGGCTCTGTAGCCTTCTTCATAGGAGATTGTCTCTCACACACATAGTACAGACAATGACTATCTGAATTCTCCTCGTTGAATATGGAGTTACAACATGCCATTCTTCGGCCAATCATAAAAACCTGATGCTGCTGTGGTTAGCAGAAATAAGCTCACTTCCACATATGAGAAACATCCAAGTTTCCCTTTGTTAGTAGGCTGGTTTTGATGACTTTTTGTGTAGGTCTAACTTTCATCCCTCTTTTCACTGAAGGGGAACGATTCAGAACCCAAAGGGTAAGTTTCAGTTCTTCTTGTTTCCAAAAGTGAGAGGGCATAATTCTGTAGTCTTCTTGGCAAGCAGGTGTATGCATAAAGTCCTCTGATTAGAGCAGGAACTTCTTAGTCCCACTTGAGTAGAGAGGGATGTTTTGAGGCCTACTTAGCTGGATGGGGAATATATGAGTCCATATTGTACTTAATATGATGTTTGAGGCCTCTTTGATCCAAGGTGTATGTCTCAGCCTTGCTTTTCCTAGACAAGATGGATCTCTGATTGCCTTGATTAATGGTCAGGCATGTCTTACCTCCTGGGAAGAATGCAAGGATCTGAATTCCAGTGGTTCTTTGTGGATAGGTATTAGGCCCATTTTGGTCACTAGAGAAGATCCAAGACCTCCTGGATATAGAAGTGTATGTCTGATAGCATGTTGACCTATTAGGGAAGGTCCAAATCCTTTGGTTACCAGTGGCTGTGTATAAGGACTTCCGTAGTAATTAGAAGTTGTGAGGTATCCTGGTACTAGATTACATTTATTCTCAAAGATCTGCGGTGTCTGGTTATGAGGGATTGTTTATATCTGTTTACTTCTTAGGCCACTAGCTCTAAAGAATTATGTCCCAGAGTCTATTGAGTCATGAGGCTCTTGTTTTGCATCTGTTTCTGAAGGAGGAAATTTGGCTCATTTGTGCCATGGCGAGGTGTCTGAAGTCTCCTAGTTCTGAGAGTTGGGCAGGTCAAGGGTTCCATTGATCACATGGGAAAGTCTCAAAACACATAGTTCAAATTTAATAAATCAGAGTCTCTTTGAGAAATCAGAAGAAGGTAGGAAGTAATGTATATTCTGGAGGAATGAATATATGGTCTCCTCGGGACATTGCAGAAGATCTGAGTGTACCTGATTCTGTAGAACATGTCTCAGGCAACTTTTGGTCCTTTGGTTTGTCTGAGAAAGTTTGAAATTGAAGAGGTGTACCTGAAAATTTCTTGTGTATTTGGGAACTATGTATGAAACTAATTTTCAGGAGGAATAGTTTTAAACTTCCTTTGTTCAAAATGGGACCAGTTGATAAAAGTTGAAAGATATGAAGTCTGCTCTGGGAGAAGAAGATGTGAAGGCACCTAGGGAATAAAGAGTAAGTCTTGGGCTCTCCTCTTCAGAAAAGTTAATTGGAAGAATCCACTAGTCAGATTGGGAGGTATTGATCCCTCCATAGGCAAAAGGGGTGGGTCTTGGGACTCCTAGGTTCAAGGCTTGACTACTCATGTTAGGAAGAGTGGTTTATGAATTCCTCTTGGAAACAGGCAGTATAGCTGAGGCCCTATTTCTTAGGAGGGGCATGTCTGAGGCAACTCACGGACAAAGTAGCTGACATGACTGAATTCCCCTTGGTGAAAGAGAGAATGTTTGAGGGTGCTTCAATCAGATTGAGATGGTCTGAATCTAACTTGAGTACAGAGGTGAGGTCTCTACCTCCTGTTTTGAAAGTAGAATCTCAGGATCTTCATTTTACTATGTGCAAAGATCTCTGGCTTCTTATGAGAAAATCATCACATATAGGTTCCTCCATTTATAAAAGTGAAAATATGAGTCTTCTTTGCTATGAGAGGGAAGATTTCTCACCCAAATATAAGATAGGTTGTTTCTGAGTCCTTCTTTATAACAGGGAAATATGTGAGATGCTTTTCTTGAAACAGTGCACATATTAATCCACTTTAGGCAAACCCCAACATTCCTAACCCTCTTTGTACTGCCTGAAGTCCTCTCTTATAAAAATAGATGTCTTAAGCCCATTTGGGCACATGTGGGAGGCCTGAGTTTTCACTGGAGAAGGTCTTGAGAAGGAGAAGTATTGAAGTCCTCTTGGTCTGCAGGAGAATTGCTGAAATCACATTGAGCAGAATGGGAAAGTCTCAGTTTCTATTGGATAGAACTGGAGTGTCAGGTACATGTTTGGTATGGGGGAATGTCTGAGGCATTCAAATGAGATGGGATAAAAGTTAAACCATCCTGGGCAGCAGTAGACTGCCCAGAACACTATGCTTGACAAGGAATGTCCCACTGACACTTAAGAAGGACATCAAGGTCCAGAGACCCTTAGTCAGATGGAGAAGTTAACAAAGCTTATTTAGAAATGACAAAATTGTTAGATTGTTCTGCAGAGATGGGTGCATCTCTAGAGTGAAGTGGAAAGATTTGGAATGGCCCAAATTATGTCAGGTGACATTTAAAATTCCTGAGCTTGTGGGACATTTAATAATTTTCTAAGAGTTCCTGGGGGAAATGGTGAAATTTCGTAACCCATGCTTAAAAAAATAAAAGATCAAGGTCTTTTTTTTGTTTCTGTATTTTATCTTTATTATCATATCAGTATATTTTACAGTTCCTGACAATAATAGTTATCACAGAAAGGAATGATTAAATGAATGCATAAATGCTAGTATCTGGTAGTTTTATCTCTTGCAGCCTAAATCTGTAACACTTAATCTATATTGAATCTCCTTGAACAGCAATATCTGTGTAAATCATTGAATCTGTAATCACTTTATATGCTCAACATTTGCCCTCAGCTACTGTTGAATTCAATATCTGGCTTTCTAATTTCCTACTCCATTTAATGTTTAGGGCATTGTTTAACCTGACATAAAGGAAAATATTTTATGTCTCTGCTCAAAGATAATCTATGATCGCCCAAGGAACCATTATTTTTTATCCTTTCTGGAAAAAAGATATTATAATTCAACACATGGATATTTTGTTTTCATTCAATATTCTTTTATTTCTTTCATTTTTCTTTATTAAGAAATTTTCTACTCACTCCACATACTATCCACTGATCCCACCTCCTCCCTTCTCCCACCACCCAGCCCTCTTTCCCAAGCCACCCCACATCCCCCAAATTGAGGTCTCCCATGAGGAGTCAGCAGAGCCCAGCACACTGAGTCTAGGCAGGTCCAAGACCCTTCCCACTGCACCAAGGTTCTGCAAGGTGTCACACCACAGGCACCGGGTTCCAGAAGCCTGCCCATAGACAAGGGACAGATCCTGATTCCCCTGCCTGGGTACCACCAAACAGTTCAAGCCAAACAACAGTCTTCCATATCCAGAGGGCCTAGTCCAGTCCCATGGGGGCTCCACAGCCACCAGTCCACAGTTCATGGGCTTCCACTAGTGTGGCCACTCATCTCTGCACGTCATCCCATCATGAGTTCAACATCCCTTGCCTGCAGTATCTCTCCTCTCTCTCACCAATTGGATTCCCAGAGCTCAGCCTGGTTCCTGGCCGTGGATCACTATATCTGTCTCCATCAGTCATTGGACAAAGGGTCTATAATGACAGATAGGATATTTGCTAGGCTGGTTACCAGAGTAGACCAGTCCAGGCAACCTCTGGACCACTGCCAGAAGACCAAGGTGGGGTCAACCATGTGTATTCCTGAGAGCCTCCCCAGCACCCTGCCTCTTCCTATTCCTATGATGTCCTCATCTATCATGGTATCTTCCTCCCTGCCCTCCCACTCTGTCCCTGTTCCAGCTTGACCCTCCCATTTCCCTATGTTCTCATCCCCCACTCCTCGCCCTCTGCCACCCCTGACATACCCAGTCCACTCATGTAGATCTCATCCACTTAAATCAGCCTATATGCTTTAAGGATGTGCTGACCTCAGAATGGAAACCAGGATGTGTGTTACATTGGGGACGAGGTTTTGCTTTTGTTTCTACAGGAGAAGATAAGCTGTGGGTACCATCAAAATTGATAAAGGTTCAATTTGAACAAGAGAGAGCTCTTAATTAGAAGAGGTAATAGTTCCTCAACCAGCATGACCATTCACTTTAAACTAACTTAGACCATTAACACATGCATTTTCATTTAATCAGATATAACTTGCTGAAAGGGAACCTCCCCAAAATTAGTATTGGGGAAGGGTTTTTGTTTTTGTCTTTTAGGAGAATGAAGGCTAAGGAATCTGAAGAACACTGGACAAATGAGACATCTGAAGAAAAAGGACAAATCATCTAGAAAAAATGCCCCAAGCAAAAGAGTAAAATGGCCTATTGGTATATCATCTAAAAAAATTTCATAAGTCTTCCTAAATGTTTGTTTCTGCTCTTCTCTATAGAAATTTAATACAACAGAGCCCTGCCAGCACCCAACTGGACTAAGAGGTGAGTATTTATCCTCGTACCCGAACACCCCAGCCTCTAGGCTTTGGGCCCATGGGCACAACCATGTGCCCCTATACCACCACCCATTGCAGTTCCAGTTTGAGGCCAGTTGGCAAGCAGACCTCCTGCACACAGGACAGACTACCACTATCTCCCATCAGACCCTGTAACCCAAGCCCCACCTCCCCCAAATCCCACCCACCCTCCCAGACTGCAGCTGTTCCCTGAGACTGAGCCTGCCAGCACCTGACTGGACTAAGAGGCCAGTTGGCAGGCAGACCTCCTGCAGACATGTCAGACTACCACCATCTACCACATGCTGAGACTGCAGCTACTCCCTGAGGCAGAGCCCACTAGTTCCAGTTGGACTAACAGCTGCTCCCTAAGGCAAAAAGTCCATCAATATTGACTAGACCAGAGTATCAATCAGAACAAGAGAGACTCCCTCAGACACAGACACCACTTGCACCAAGTGGAGAAAGAGATGGGTAGATGCCAGTGCAAAAATATAGTCAACAACATAAAAACCAATATGGCTCCATCAGAACCTCCATCAGCAAGACTTGAATATACCAACACAGAAGAAACAGAAGATATCTACCATAAAAATGACTTTAAGAAGATATTAGAGATCTTACAAGAGGAAATGAAAAATTCCCTTACAGAAATCGAGGAAAAGTCAAACAAAAAATGGGAAGAAATCAGTAATTCCCTTGAAAGGCAAGAGAAAGCAATTAAACAACTGAGGGAAAAAGTTCAAGATTTCAAATATGAAATGGAGTCAATAAAGAAGACACAAACTGAGGTAATGCTGGAAGTGGAAAATCTGAGTAAACTAACAGGAACTAAAGATATAAGTATAACCAACAGTATGCAAGAGATGGAAGAACAGATCTCTGGCATTGAAGATACGGTAGAAGAAAGAGATTCATCAGTCAAAGAAAACACTAAAGCCAACAAGGTCATGAAGCAAAATGTCCAGGAAATTTGGGACACCATGAAAAGACCAAACCCAAGCTGGGCGGTGGTGGCACACGCCTTTAATCCCAGCACTCGGGAGGCAGAGGCAGGCGGATCTCTATGAGTTCGAGGCCAGCCTGGTCTCCAAAGCGAGTTCCAGGAAAGGCACAAAGCTACACAGAGAAACCCTGTCTCGAAAAAAAAAAAAAAAAGACCAAACCTAAGAATAATAGGAATAGAAGAGAAGAATATCAACTCAAAGGCACAGAAAATATATTCAACAAAATCATGGAAGAAAACTTTCCCAACCTAAAGAAGGAAATACCTATAAAAATACAAGAAGGGCAAAGACTCCCCTGAAGGATTTGGGAGGTGGGCTGGGGGGAGGGGGCGGGGCGGGAAGGGGGAGAACGGGGGAATCTATGGCTGATATGTAAAATTGAATTATATTGTAAAATAAAATAAAATAAATTCAAAAAAAATACAAGAATGTTACAGAACACCAAATAGACTGGATCCAAAAAAAGGTCCCCTCACCACATAATAATCAAACCACTAAACATACAGAATAAAGAAAAATATTAAGAGCTGCAAAGGAAAAAGGCCAAGTAACATAGAAAGGCAGATCCATAAGGATAACATCTGACTTCTCAATGGAGACTCTAAAAGCCAGAAGGTCCTGGACAGACGTTATGCAGACACTAAGAGACCATGGATGCCAACCCAGACTATTATACCCAGCAAAACTCTCAATCAACATAGATGGAGTAAACAAAATATTCCATGATAAAACCAGATTTAAACAATATTTTTCCACAATCCAGCCCTACATAAAGCACTAGAAGGAAAAATCCAACTTAAGGAATTTAGATACACCCATGAAAACACAGACAATAGATAGTCCCACACCAACAAACACCAAAGAAGGGAAGCATACAAGACTACCTCCAAAAGATAACAGGAATTAAGAATAACTGGTCATTAATATCTGTCAATATCAATGGTCTCAATTCACCTATAAAAAGACACAGGCTAAGAGAATGGATATGAAAACAAGACCCAACCATTTGCTACATACATGAAACACACCTCAACTTCAAAGACATACACCACCTCAGAATAAAAGGCTGGGAAAAGTCTTTCCAATCAAATGGATTTAAGACTAAGAAAGAAATCAGAGAAGTATCACCCTTTACAATTGCCACAAATAATATAAAATACCTTGGGGTAACTCTAACTGAGCAAGTGGAAGACATGTATGATAAGAATTTTAAGTTGCTGGGCGGTGGTGGTGCACACCTTTAATCCCAGCACTCGGGAGGCAGAGGCAGGCGCATCTCTGTGAGTTCGAGGCCAGCCTGGTCTACAGAGCGAGTTCCAGGAAAGGCTCAAAACTACACAAGAGAAACCCTGTCTCGAAAAACCAAAAAAAAAAAAGAATTTTAAGTCTCTGAAGAAAGAAATTGAAGAAGATATCAGAAAATGGAAAGATCTCCCATGCTCATGGATAGGTAGAATCAACATAGTAAAAATGTCAATCTTACCAAAAGCAATATACAGATTCAATGCAATCCCCATCAAATTCCCAACACAATTCTTCACAGACTTGGAAAGAACAATACTTAACTTTATATGGAAAAACAAAAAACCTAGGAGAGTAAAAGAATACTGTATAATAAAGCAACCTCCGGAGACATCATGATCCCTGACCTAAAGCTCTACTGTAAAGCTATAGTAATAAAAACAGCTTCGTACTGGCATAAAAACCGACATGTGGACCAATGGAATCGAATTGAAGACCATGACATTAATCCACACACCTATGAACATATGATTGTCATCGACAAAGAAGCCAAAACTATACCATGGAAAAAAGAAAGCATCTTCAACAAATGGTGCTGGCATAACTGGATGTCAACATGCAGAAGATTGCAAATAGATCCATATCTGTTGCCATGAACAAAACTCAAGTCCAAGTGGATCAAAGAACTCAACATGAATCCAGTTGCACTGAACTTGATAGAAGAGAAAGTAGGAAGTAGTCTGGAACGTATTGGCACAGGAGACCACTTCCTAAATATAACACCAGTAGCACAGACACTGAGAGCGACAATTAATAAATGGGGCAACATGAAACTGAGAAGCTTTTGTAGAACAAAGTACGCAGTCAATAAGACAAAGAGACAGCCTAGAGATGGGAAAAGATCTTTCCCATCCCCACATCTGACAGAGGGCTGATCTCCAAAATATATAAAGAACTCAAAAAACTAGACTTCAAAATACTGAACAATCCAATTAGAAAATGGGCTACAGAGCTTAACAGAATTCTCAACAGAAGAATCTCAAATGACTGAAAGACATTTTAAGGTATAGTTCAACATCCTTAGTCATCAGGGAATTACAAATCAAAACAACTCTGAGATACCATCTTACACCTGTCAGAATGGCTAAGATCAAAAATACTGAAGACAGCTTATGCTGGAGAGGATGTGGAGCAAGAGGAACACTCCTCCACTGTTGGGGGAATGCAAACTTGTACAGCCACTCTGGAAATCATTATGGCGATTTCTCAGAAAATTGGGGATAAGTTTTCCTCAAGACCCAGCTATACCACTCTTGGGCATATACCCAAGGAATGTTCAATCATTCCACAAGGACACATGCTCTACTATGTTCACAGCAGCAGTATTCATAACAGCATGAACCTGGAAACAACATAGATGCCCGTCACCTGAAGAATGGATAAAGAAAATGTGGCACATATACACAATGGAGTACTACTCAGCAGTAAAAAAAAAACAATGACATCATGAAATTTGCAGGTAATGGATGGAACTGGAAAATATCATCTTGAGTGAGGTAACCCAGACTGAGAAGGACAAACATAGTATGTACTCACTCATATTTGGATACTAAATGTGAAGGAATGGATGGCCAGACTGCAACCCACTACTCCAGAGAGACTAGCTAACAGGGAAAGACCCTAGAAGGGACACATGCATGACCCTGTGAAGGAGAAGTGGATGAGATCTACATGAGTGGACTGGGTATGTCAGGGGTGGCAGAGGGCGAGGAGTGGGGGATGAGAACATAGGGAAATGGGAGGGTCAAGCTGGAACAGGGACAGAGTGGGAGGGCAGGGAGGAAGATACCATGATAGATGAGGACATCATAGGAATAGGAAGAGGCAGGGTGCTGGGGAGGCTCTCAGGAATACACATGGTTGACCCCACCTTGGTCTTCTGGCAGTGGTCCAGAGGTTGCCTGGACTGGTCTACTCTGGTAACCAGCCTAGCAAATATCCTATCTGTCATTATAGACCCTTTGTCCAATGACTGATGGAGACAGATATAGTGATCCACGGCCAGGGACCAGGCTGAGCTCTGGGAATCCAATTGGTGAGAGAGAGGAGGGATACTGCAGGCGAGGGACATTGAGATCATGATGGGAGGACATACAGAGATGAGCGGCCACACTGGTAGAAGCCCATGAACTGTGGCCTGGTGATTGTGGAGCCCCCATGGGACTGGACTAGGCCCTCTGGATACGGAAGACTGTTGTTTGGCTTTAACTGTTTTCGGGGCTGCTGTGGAATGGTCTGTATGTCAAATGTGTTGCTCTGATTGGTCAATAAATGAAACACTGATTGGCCAGTAGCCAGGCAGGAAGTATAGGCGGGACTTACAGAGAGGAGAATTGAGAGAACAGAAAGGTGGAGAGAGACACTGCTAGCTGCCGCCATGACAAGCAGCATGTGAAGATACCGGTAAGCCATGAGCCATGTGGCAACGTATAGATTTATAGCAATGGGTTAATTCAAGATATAAGAACAGTTAATAAGAAGCCTGAACCATTAGGCCAAACAGTTTAAATAATATAAGTGTCTGTGTGTTTATTTTATAAGTGGGCTACAGGACTGCTGGGACTTGGCGGGACCAGAGAGAAAACTCTCTAGCTACAGGGGGCACCCAGGCAGGGGGATCTGGATCTGTCCCTGATCTATGGGCAGGCTTCTAGAATCCGGTGCCTGTGGTGTGACACCTTGCACAGCCTTGGTGCAGTGGGAAGGGGCTTGGACCTGCCTAGGCTCAGTGTGCTGGCCTCTGCTGACTCCCCATGGTAGACCTCGATTTAGGGGATTTGGGAAATAGGGCTGGGTGGTGAGAGGAGGGAGGAGGAGGGATCTGTGGATAATATGTGGAGTGAGTAGAAAATTTCTTAATAAAGAAAAATGAAAAAAAAAGAAATTTAACACTATTGGTCTTCTTCTAGTCCCAGTTCAATAAAAATTTAAAGCTGGCTTTGGAGTTGGAGAATGGCTCTCTCCTTCTTTAAACTCAAGCATGTTGTTAAAAGGAAAATGCAAACTCCCTGTATCATGCCAGAAGAAAGAGCCATCTTCTAATATGGGACAGGAGAAAAACCAAATTCATTAAGAGACTATTCCATTACTACTAATGTCAATTCTTTGATTCTATTCTGATTCTTTAAACTTTTCTTAAAGTATGAATTTTATATCAAAATTTACAAGATTAATATGCATATATATGTATTTTAAACTTTGTTAAGATATTAATGGTCATATAGAGTACTAATTCTAGAAAAAAACTTCAATTAACTGCATATACATGTCTTTGTGTTTGCGTCTCTTGTCAGTTTTCTGCAGGAAATCACGACCAGGACTAACATCGGCTGAAGTCTCCAGGAAGAAGATGGGGTCCCATAACAACAACAATTCTACGTGGACAATAATAATACCACTAAGCTGACAAACATCATCTACAGATCACGTTTGGACTCCAAAGTGCTCAGAGCAATTTTGAGAGGGCTAGCTGAGATGATCCAGTTTCAAAGACTGCTTGAATAAGGACTTGAGATAAACCCTGAACTTCAGCATTATACATAGACTGGACAACAAAGGATATAGCTACCTTTCCTAGAATTTGACAATTAACCCAAAATTTTTCTTTTCAGAATAAAGATACCTTCGCCCATATTCAGCAAGAAGCAATTTTAAGAATATGACACCCACATTCCTAAAGAGGTGATGTGGGGTGGGTGGTTTTTGGTCTTTTAATGTTTTTTGGGTCTGGGATAATTTTCATTGTTTAGGAGGGTTGGTTACAAGTTGTTGTTAAGGGTTAGGAAAAGGGCTAAGCAAAGGAGATTAGATTTAAGGTTCCTGTTTAAGAAAAAAAAAGATACATAGAAATGACAGAAAACAGGGTAGATTATTGAATCTACTTGGAAAAATAAAGAGAAGATATAGATATGATATAGATAAAAGATAGATTATTGAATCTACATTTAAAAGACAATTACTAGTTTTAAATACTTTTCATTGGATTGGATTTTTTATATTGTATACAAATTATATATATATATAGTTATTATTAGAAAATGCTATGTGTATATAACTAATCTTGTTCAAAATATTGTACTTATACCATTCATTTAGCAATGTAATGCAATTTGCTGATCCTTCAATGTTATTATTACCAACTATTAAGATAAAAAGAAATGAAAATTAGTAGTTAGACATTACAACGAACTTTTAGTCATATAGGTATGTTTTCAAGATTGAGCAGATATATTTTAGATTTACAGGTCATCTTCAGACCCTTTAGAGATCTATAGAATATGGCATTTAAAATGTTTTAATAACTTAGAAAAATTTTCTTTTTTGTTATGTCTATAAGACATGTCGGCTCCTGGCAGTACCAATCTACTTCAGAGAAAATATGGGCATTGAAGAAATTGCATATGGAGTTAACTTTCACTGTGGCAAAAGTTAGCCACTGAACAACAAAGTATCCTCAAATCGACTGCTGACAAACAGGACAGACAGGACATGAAACAAAGGACTACTGATTCTAGCCAAAACAAGTGTGGTTGTGGATTTATCACAAGGCATCTTCTGAGGCCAGGACAATATGGCACCATCCCTGAAGTGGCCTTCTCAATCCGGAAAAGGTACAGTGCCCTTTTCTTCGAAGGCAGCTGAACAGGCAGTGGGCCGATGGCTTCTGATGTGCAGTGGAACAGCAGCCGAAACAGTTATTCTTGAAGAGTAACTAAGCTCACACCTCTCAATAGTAGACTGGCATTTAATAGAGGGATGTGGAGAAGAACGGGATGCCAAGATGAAGCCACACACACACAACCAAGAAGAATGGACAGCTGAATTCAGAAAACATCAACAATTTCCAGAATTTAAAAATCCTGAATCATGACATGACACTAGTGGAATTCAGGTGTTTCTGGTACATGGACTGCTCTCACCAAATGTGAGATCGAACTGTTAGCCTTGTGTACATCCTAATTCACAAATGAGTCTGTCAGATATGCTAGCCTACAGGCTGAAGATGATGCCCCAACACTGCGGAGAAACCTCAGGTGACTGTCCAGGCAGTTGGCTGTTTCTGTCAACTCACATTTTTTTTTTTTTGGAAGCTGCTTGCGTGCATTCCTGTTTTTATTTTTGTTAGGTAATATTTCCTTCTTGGGTCTCTGAGGGAGTTGAAGATTAGATAGTTATAGTTAAAGTTTAGAAAGTTATAGTTTTCCTTGTTAAGAATTTTAGAAAAGAAACTCACTAAAGAGTAAGTATATAAATTTGAAAGACGTTATAAGATAGTTCTGTTAGTAATATGTTAGGATAGAAAGTGAATCAGGTACATTTTGGACTTACCAAAATAGGATAGATAATGGAATTATTTTCTCTGAATTTGTCAAATGCAAATGGACTAGACATGGTTTAGGTATTTATTGCTTGAAAATATGGTATATGGTTATTGTACTTTTGTATATAGTTTTTCTTATATTAGTTATAACTTTTTTCATTTTTTTCTTATTATTAAAATAGACAAGGGGAAGTATGGTGATATTTTATTTGTACTGAAATGTGATTTTATTTGTATGTTAATAAATAAAGTTGTCTGGGGGTCAGAGCTAATAGCAAGCCATAGCAGAAGCTGGGTGGTGGTGGTGCACACCTTTAAAACCGATCACATGACAGGCAGATCTCTGTGTGTTCAAGGATACAGCCAGCATAGAGACATACGCCTTTAATCTCAATACCAACCATAGAGACCTAGATGTCTATCTAGACAGGCAGTGACGAGGAGGTCGTGTGGTTGGGTTTACAACCAATAAGAAGACAAAACAGAAGGTCAATAAAAGACAGACACACAGGAAGTAGGCCTCTTTCTGAGGGGAAGGATGACAGCAGCAGGAAGGTAAGAACGCGGTTTTAAGTCTCAGCTCTTAGCTACTGCCCTGACATCTTGGGCTTTTAACTCTGCATTTGGCTCTGTGTTTCTTATTTAATAAGACTGTTACATCCACACAGTTGTTCCATTTGTTTTGAAAAAGTTAACAAACACAAAAGCATATCATCAATTTGAAATAAGAGTGCAAAGGGAATTCTTCACTTACTTTAACTCACTGGTAAGAAAAAACAGGACTACATGAAGACTAAAGTGAATTACCCTTCTGCTAAGATTTTTCAAAGGTCAGCCATTTTGCTTAGACATTTTCTTGTATGAATCATGTGAGTTATGCTTTTCTAAATTTGAAGAGAAGCATGTATTTGGAAGTGAGTGATGATCCAAACTCTTAGTCACAAACTGTAACCATTTCTTCAGATTTTTCATGTGATCAATTATAAATACTTTTTATGTTTTATTAATGTCCTATTAAGTAGGTTAAAATAATGTAATAGATTATGTAGTTTGTTTTTAATATTAACTACATAATTTCAAAATATCAAGAATCCAAACATTATAGAAACCATAATTACATACAATACAGATTGTGTTATATTTTAGTAGTTTTAGAAAAATTATTTGTACTAGTCCTATTAAAATCTCTATGGTGTGGTTAACTTCTCTAATCCTAGAGCATGGTAAGTGGGGGCAGGGGAACATTATTTCAATGTCTAACAGTGTAGGAGGAACTGACTTCCTTGTCCTCATGAAAAGTAATAGGGAACCTGGGATGTTAACCACACAGGGTTGTTCCTTCCAATATAGTAATGCATAACCTGTCATCATCCCAGAAGGCTTAGGTGACCTTTGTACTATCATTGTGACAGAGACCAGACCAGAACCTCAGTTACACCCTTATTGTGATCTTGTTTGTCTCAATCATATTATAGAACCTATCTTGATGGAAGGTGTCACATATAGTCAATCTATAGCACCCATCTTTATGACAGGTGTCACATGTAGTCAGTGTGTAGAACCAATCTTTATGGAAGGTGTCACATACACTTTATAAAGAGTTTTGATGTATCCTTGTTTGATCTTTTGTTTACTTCGTGCTTTATTATGTACATGGCATTGAGTTAATAAACATCAGGCAAGTTTTCACCAAATTGTGTGGTGCATAAATATAGCTACAATAAACTACTTGAGGCCAGACTAACAAAGTTTGTTTAGTCCTTTTGAACCAAACTGCTTTGTTTCCTCTAGTGGTTCATTACCCAACTGACCACAGTGGTTGCAGAGATGCACACAAAACCCTGCTACACATGGAGAATCTGTCTCCAAATTTTTATCATTTGCATTTCATTGGATATATCTCATTCAGTAATGTGTTTTCAGGGTAAACCTGTAGATCTAAGTTCACTGCCCTCTTCCATATGATGTGCCAGATGTGGACCGTATACTTGTCAATCTTGTCCTGGGGAAATGGAAACAGGAGGATCCCTGGGCCCTGGTAAACAGCTAATCTAAGGTATTTGAGAAGCCTCAGTGCAATGAAAGAACATGTCTGGAAAAGTGGCTGGATGGCTCCTGAGAATTGACACAAGAGGATGAACTTTGCTGTCCAAATGCATGCCATTTAAGCACAATATTGATGAGGATTGAAAAAATGTGTAGGGCTTGGGAAAATGAAGAGGCAACATATTCAGTTCAGTTTGCTTGTCTAAAACTCAATGTTTGCGGTAAATTTAAATTCCACTTGTTATGTTTCATTTAAATGTTAATTAAATTGAAAAAACGTCCTTATTGGAACATTTTATGTATGCAGTTCAACCTGAAAATACTGCCAAATTTCCATGCTATTTAAACTTCCCCAGGAAGTGTGGATTAACAGATTACCATTTAGAACACTGTGAAAATTTCCTATCTGCAATCAGGAAATATAAATCCGATAGATAGTTATTAGTTACCAACTATTGAAAGTGCCATAATGCATCATCGAGGGTATCTTGACAGTCCTGCCTAGCACCAATGGATACAACTACAGTAAAGCTCCTGAACCACTGTCTCAAGGAACACAGAAAAGGAGGGGTGCAGAAAGTTTCTTAGAGCTAGAAAATAAGGTTGATGGCTGTGAATCAGTGTCTCCTAGAAATACCTGCATAATAAACACTAGGACAATGGTAATGTCGATGGACATGATAACATGGAAAAGAGAAAAGTTTGCAGCTTCCCACCCTAGCTGTAAACTATAGGCAACTAAAGGTGACTAAGAGAATGAGAATCAGCCTCTCCCATGGATGACCCTAGAAAAGTTGTCCAATGCAGAAAGATCAGTCTTAAAACCATATACACATCAAGAACATATGTATATGATTAGCTGACATTTAGGGTATGCTGGTCCGCATCTGAAGAGAAAAATTGGAGGAGCAGTGGTTAGAGTTGAGGGAGGGATGGGAGTTGGGGAAGGGGGTTGGAAGTGGGAAGTGAAGGGAAGATTAGCTTAGTGTGTAAGTTTAAGAAAAACAAAGGATTCTCAGGTTTCAATATTATGTGTATTTTCACTCACTGAACTTGTCATTCATAGTTATTTTTGTTAGTTGAATCTTGCAAAGCAGATAAAAATAAGCCCTGAAAGTTCCTGATTAGACTAAGAGAGCCTTCATCTAATAACTGATGGAAGCATACTCAGAGATCCACTACCAATCACTAAGCCGAGCTCCAGAAGTCCAATCTAAGAGAGGTAAGAGGGATTCCATGAGTAAAGGGCATGAAGATCATGATGGGGAAACCTACAAGAGACAACCATACCAAGCTACTGGGAACTCATGAACTACTTTAGACCAACAGCTGTGGAGCTTGCTTTAGATTGGACCAGGCCCTCTGCACAAGGAAGACAGTTGTGTAGCTTCCTCTGCTTAAGGGGTCTCTGGCAGTAGGATCAGGATTTATCCATAGTGTATGAACAGCCTTTCTGGAGCCCATTACCTATGGTAGGATACCTTGTACAGCCTTGATGCAGGGGTCGGGGGTGACTGGGACCTGCCTCAGTTGAATGTACCAGGCTTTGTTGACTCCCCATGGGAGGTCTTACCTTTTAGGGTGAGGGAATAGGTGATGGGTGGATTGGGTGCAACTTTGGAGGGGAGCAGGAGGAGGGAAGAGATGGGAATCTATGGATCTGTGGTTAGTACATAAAATGAATAAAATTTTCTTAATAAAGAAATGAAGTAAAATAAAAACTAAAAAACAATTAGTATAAAATATAACAAGAATTGAGGGAATTTGGAAGATGGAACCCCATTGGATTTTCATTTTTCAAATAAACAGAAGTAGTGATATAATAAAGTCTTTAATTTAAAAGCTGTAGCTATTTGGTGTACTACAATCAATATGTTGTGATACATGGAGGAAAGAGAAAAGCAATGAATGAAGGCCCATTTCAGTCTTCCAAAATAACTTTGCAGAAATGAAAATTTATTCTTTTATGTATTTTTTATTTGTTCATTGCTTTTTACAACCTGACTGCTGTCTCCCCTCCTTCTTCTAGCATTGAGTTTGTGTATATACTTTTACTCCTGCAAGGACACAGGGAATGTCCATGGAGTGTTCCTGTCCTGCAGAAGTGTAAGAATAAGGATGAAGAAAATGATAAAATAAATCTGTTCTGATTTAACTTCAATCTTAATAAAAGAGACAGTGTGCCTTGGACTGTGGAAGAAGCCAAAGCCAAAGGAGGGACTTGAGGTTGGAAACACTCAGGGGATTTGTCACACAAATGAAATGAAAGTATATTTAGTTTCTTGACTTGTCATGGTTGATTTGCCTTGTTATTGTTTAAACCTTATTTTATGTCAAACATAATTTATATCTCTTTCATAATGTAACAGTGCCCAAAACGTAGATATAAATTTGGGAATAGTAAAATCCTCTGTTTCAATGGAAATCT
>CABHPH010000656.1:39573-80438 GCA_902168325.1 Peromyscus nudipes
AAAGAAGTGTGTTGTCCATGGATACTCTATGAAGAAGGATTTTACTAAATATGAGCTCAATAAATCTTAGTCTTTACAAGAAGAGCTGTTTTGTTGTTGTTGAAGGCTATTTTTTTCTTTTCTGGTAAATTGATGATCTATAAGAAGAGGCATTTTCCAGAGTAGGGTAGAGTTGTGTACAGGCATGTCATAGACCTGAATAGTTAAGAAGAAATCTGGAGAAGCTTTAGTAGAAATGATAACAATAGAGTTTAAGAATTTCAACTGTGGAGAGAAGAATAATTTTTAGGGAAAATATCAAAGAGTTAATGTATTAAGTTAATGCACTAAATCTGCCCTCTTATGACACTACTAAGCCTGAGTATCAAGCCAAGAAATACATCTGCACAGTTGTTGAGGACAAGTAGTGAGTGTTTCTTCCTTTTACCTTGAAAAGGTCAACAACCATAAAAATACATCCATCAGTTATAAATCCAATGGTAACTTGGCATTTGAATCCCTGATTATTACTCTCTGATAGGTGGAAATCAGCCTTTCAAAGACCATCAGAGACAACCACAGAATACTGTGCTACATGGTTAAATATTGAAATTAACCACCCTTGCACTAATAATTCTAGAATTTTTGAGAAAAACAAACATCAAGTTTTAACAAACCTTAAGATGTATTCTTCGGGGAGGATGGAGGGATTTCCCAGATTCCATGTGAGTCATGTGCCATTTCTATGAATTTGAAAGCATAGAATATCTCAATGTTTCATACATTATTCAGGACTCTACAATTATTTCCTTATTTTGAAAAATAGGTAGTTTGTCATATATATCCCCAGTAATATGTATTGATTAAATAAAATTGTTCATTGACAGTTTCACACCTGAACATACAGGCACAGACATACACAGACATGCAAACAGACATCAACACAGACACAGACGCAGACACAGACACAGACAACAGAGGCACACACACAAACACATGCACACACCTAAAGAATATTTCTTTTCTGTTTACTCTGATCTCACACTTTTCAGATCTCTATGCCAAGATAATAAAAGCTTCCCCAACCAACAGGACCCTTTTACAGATCTGCATTTAATTTTATTATTTAAAATTTTTTTTCTTGTCTGACTCTGCAAATTTATCCTACCATTCTGACTATGTATAGCTTTGAAAAACAGTAGGACTGCAGGGGCCTTACCATTGGGTACAATGGTGAATGCAATATCTCCCTACAGAAAAACCTTTCAATGTCCCATGGTTCAGAATGGAAGGGTAAAATCACATAACTGAGCTCCTCATCTAGAACGCCCCACTTATGGACAAAGTCTAGTACAGGTTCAGTGTAGGCAGAGACAAGAAAAAAGTATGGAACAGTACATTGTTTTCAGTGTAGGATGTGTGAACCTACAAACAAAGCATGCAAAATAGAGGGAATAACTTCATGTGCATAAAGTTCCATTTTCCATGAAAGCTACTGTCTGGGGTTTTCTCCTTCTAGCCAAAACCTTAGTATAAGGTCTGTCATCAGAGTGAGAGAAGGCTCTGAGAATGCATCATGTCCTTAGATGAAGACCTCATGTGTAAATATCCTGGGTACTTTTACTCTGTGACAGTGGAGTTCATAGTTACTACTCTTGGCTGAATCCTGAATACAACATCAAAATAAGCCCTTAAGGCTTATCACTCGTAAGATTAATATAAAATAAAAATCAGGGAATGTGAAAGAAATGAAAAAATGGATTTCAGACTGTTCAAAATAAACAAAGGATTATATTTATAACAGATATGAATTTAAAATTGTGAAATCTTTTCATTTCTTTAATTTTAAGATATTATATTATAATCACATCATTTGCTCCTTATGTTTCCTCCTTCTGAATCACCCCATATTCCCTTCTTGTCTTTGTCATTATTGAGGACTTCTATTAAAATTGATTGTTGTCACATTAAAAATTGTGAAAATTTGATGAACTAATATGACTGTTTTTTGAGTATAGATAGAAACAAATGAATTGGAATGAATGAATTTGATTAGTGTTCCATAAAGCTTTTCAGAAAACGAAATCCTTAACTAAGTTTGTGCATATGCTTATACTCAAGCAAAGACAGGGAGTTTCCTGGCACATTAATGCCAGAAGAAGATTAAGCTGAAGGAAAAGGAAAATATTTAAAAACTATCCTGATTTAACCTCAACCTGAACAGATGAGGCAAAATGCCTAGGATTCAACATGAAGCCAAAACCACAGGGAATTGTTGAGGTTGGGGACTCTGAGGAGACTTGTCACTCAACTGAAAATAAAGAATATTTACTTTTCAGACTCTCATGGTTAATTCAACTTTGTACTCTTCAGTATGTTTTTAAAAGACATGTTTCTTTTAATACACAATGGGGCAAAAATGTAGATATTAATTTGGAAATTTAAAACTACACTTTATAATGGAAAATGTGAAGGAGACAAAATTTTGATAAGCAAAAGAGAAAATATTATTAATCGTAAACACATTTTTGGAAGGGAATGGATGTCTGCAATCAAATATTTCAGAGCCATTTTCCCCAATACACTAGAGCTAAGTCCAGGTGAACCCTGGATCCATGTATTTAAGAAGGAAAGCTTAAGAAACTTTAGAAGAACCGATCATGTTAAAGTCTAAGACTTGGATGGACATTGGACATAGGAATTTAATGAATGAACATTTTATTCAAGGATTTTCAAAGAGGTGGAGAGGAGAGGTAAACTTCATTAACCTTTAGATATTAGGCACTATGAGACATAGTGCTGGAGTATCAAGTAAGAATGCATATGCCTTTATTCCAGCAAGGACAGTGGGAATGTCCAGGGCATGTTCCTGCCATACAGAAGAGAAATGGTGACGGAAGGAGAAAATAATAAAATATATCTCTTCTGATTTCAATTCAACGTGAATGGATGATGATGATTGAGTTTGGTGATACAAGAATCCTAAGCCAAAGGCACTGCTTGAGGTTGGATACTCTGAGAACATTTGTCACTCAACTGATAATGAAAAGTATTGATTTTCTGAATCATCATGGTTGATTCATTTTTGGTGATGTTTATGCCATTGTGTGCATGGAACAGAAAGCACATCTCTTTTGTAATGTAGCAGGGTCCAAATATAGTTATTAATTTGGGAATAGTAAAAAAAAACTGTTTTATTAACTATGTCAAGGGGCATATGCTGGTGAATATTCTTTGCTGAAGGATTTTGATAAACATTCGAGTAAACAAAATCACTCCTTACAACATATTTATTGTTCAGGGAAAAATGAAGATATGTAATCAGAAACTCCTGAGTTAATTCCATGGCACATAGATCTACAGCCAAGAAAACACAAGATCCCTACATTTAAGAGACAAAGCTAGAAAAGATTTAGGAGAACTAATCATGTGAAGCTTTAAAATATTGGATATAGGCCAGAGGAAAATTGTTTTAGGAAAATCATCGTTGAATTTCTGGATTGCCCTATGAAGCAGAGAGAGAGAGAGAGAGAGAGAGAGAGAGAGACAGAGACAGAGACAGAGACAGAGAGACAGAGACAGAGAGACAGAGAGACAGAGACAGAGAGAGACAGAGACAAAGAGAGACAGAGAGAGACAGAGAGAGATCAAGAGACAGAGACAGAGACAGAGATAGAGACAATTAGACATATACAGAGACAGAGAGACACAGAGACAGAGACAGACAGAGGGACAGAGGTGAACTTTATAAAAATTTAGATTATTTGGGATTTTGAGGTACACTGAAGAAATAGTTGATAGAAAGTACATATATGGAGAAGATAATTGAATACATTATTTCTAACAGCACATGTATTCAGAATGCATAACAAAATCCCTAATATCATTAATAAAAAAGAACACAGCTAATATAAATGAGTAATGATTTGAACAGAGGACTATAGAAAATAGTGAAGGAGCAGTCATGTAACAAGTCACTTTATTCCTTCTGAAAATATAAAATAAATCTCTCATTGGAAACCATAACAAATGTATTATAGTGCATCTGTGCCCAAGGGCTGAGTATTGGTCAAATGGTGGAGGCAATTAAGTCATACAGCTGCCTGCCTCTCTTCCTATTGGTCCTGAGCATCAAGCCAAGAAATACAACAGCTGAGTTCTTGAGAAACAGTCAGTGAATCATCTACTTGGTTTGAAAAGGTCGACAAACAGAGAAGCACATCATCAGTCTGTAATTGGATTATAAAGTGGATTCTCCACTCATTGTTACTGACTGGTAACAAAACAAAAGCACATGAAGAACGAATGAGAACTAGTGTCCCTTCCACTGTTATTTTCATATTTGTAGAATTTGGAGACCACACACAGTCCATGAGTGTCACTAAACAGAAGATTGGGTCTTGGGACAGAGTGGAGGCATTTCATGGAAGAAAGAATATTTGTGGCTCAGGGGCCCAGGTCTGTGAACCTGAATGCACAGAATGTGACAATATTTCACATTTCATTCTGTACTCCACAATATTTCTTTTTCATTTTTTTTTCAAAATGGTGATTTGCCACGAATATCTCAAGTAACATGCTTTTTAAAAACTTGTTTGATGACAATTTCCCACATAAATAAAATTTTCTGATAATTCTCTCTGATGTCATTTCAATCTTGTCAAGTCCTCCCTCTCAAACAAGTCCCTTTCACAGTATCATTTATTTTAGTTTTATTTGTGGCTCTATGAGTTTGAGTTTAATCAGGGCTATATATGTGCCCTTCATTTTGGAACTAACGCTTGGGCCCTAATGTTTTCACAAGCAGAAAGAATAGGGCTGGCCAATGTTCTTCCTAGCTCCAACACATCAGTGGCCCCTAGGTTAGAAATGAAGTACACAATCCCATGGACGTAGTCCTCTTCCATATTCTTCAGAAGATAGGAAATGGCTACTTTATGTCCAGTATAAGCAAACATGCTTGGTGTGAATGAATATCCAAAAAACCCGACAAATTTAAAACACAATGTATAAGAAAAGAGAAAGACCAGTCAAAATGGGTCCAGGACCTGAAGAGAGTCAATTGAAAACAAAAAACACACACACACTCATGTAAATACATACACACTCATGTACACACACACACACACACACACACACACACAGACAACCACACAGAGCAAAAGAGTGAGAAAGCAATTTAGAGAGAGAGAGACAGACAGACAGACAGAGAGACAGAGAGAGAGAGAGACAGAGAGACAGAGAGAGACAGAAAGAGACAGAGAGAGAGAGAGAACAATTGTTGCCAAGAGACATCTTTTGTTGGGATTTACATATTTGTATAGCAACTCTGGAAAGCAGTGTGGAGAATTCTTAGTTTTCTGTAGGTAAATATGTACTGTGTGAGTCAGTTATATAGCTCCTTGAAATATTTCTAGATGACTTGATATTCTATTTCATAGATAAGTTCTTATCCATGTTCATTGCTACTCTACTCACAACATAAATATTCTACAGCTGTCTAATGGATAATGAAATAGTGGTGCTTATACACTACATGATAATATTCCAAGGTAAAGGAAAATGAATTCATGACCTTTGCAGGTAAATGGCATGCACTACAAAAGATCCTTCTGCATGATGTAACCCAGATCTAAAAAGACAAATGTGGCATGTTAGGTCTCTTCTGTTATTCCTGGCTCCAAATCTTCAGATAAAAGTTAGGACTCAAATGTGACCATTCAAAGTCATATGCATATAACAACATTTAGTGAAGAAAAAGTCCACAAAATTGAAATAGATGAAGGAGGTACATATTGGAGAGTTTAGAGAGAAGAAAGGGGACTGCAGAATGATGTTATATGGTATAATCGCAAAAACTGAAAGAATTAGAGATAATAACAGGATATTATCTAAAGAAAGCGTCATGAATTACAGACTAATGCTTTGTAATGGTGTAGTCAGAAACCATGGGTTGTCAAACAAAATTACCAAAGTGCTAACTGTAGGTTATTCGATGTGTTAGAGAGGGAAGCCCCAGAGGATAAACAAGAACTGCAGAGAAGTCAACTGGGTGGGGAGGGTCATCGCTTTAGGAAATGTAAAGCATTATGTTCAGCTTGAATGTAGAGTGCCTTTGCACAATTATATAATTTCTCTGAGGACATTATAGGCTGTTTCACTTGATTTTATTTCTTTTAATCAATGATACTTGCCTTTACTACCAGTGGACATCTAGCAGCATTTTTCCTATTATTCACACAGTTAAGCTTTGATGATAGCTCTTGTAGCTCTGTACCATGGTAGTTGAATTTAATGCATTGGAAGGCTATAGTAGTCAATGTATGGAAAGACTTAAAAGTAGCACAAGACATATCAACATCCTTATAGGAAATCCTCCAAATGTTTTAAAATCTTATCTTCTAAGAGTGTGGTTACTCAGCTCATATGTCCAAGGCCACAGTTTTAAATTCATTTAACTGCACAGTATTATGCTTAGATTCAGAATGTATTTTAAAACGCATGTCATGTTGGTTAAATCAATCATGTAGGACATATGCATTGTGACCTTCACCCGCCAGTATCGTTCTGGAGGCAAAGCCATTCCTTAATGCTCTCACAGGGATAGTTCGTTCTTTCTGATAGGATGCTCATTTAATCATCCCAACATAACCTGACCTTAAGGCTAATCTTACTACTTTAGGGATATGAGATCATACACCATTCAGCAAGGTCAAAGAGGAAATACTGGACAGATGTAGGTTGTTGTGGTGCAGAACCATTGGTTGATTCCATGAAACTCCCTCTAAGTAATTGTATAAAAATCTTTGTCACTTCAGTTCCTTCACATCCACTAACCTACTTTGAGCTTCTGCAGAAGACCAAAGACAGGTGCCACCATGGTAAAGTTTCTGCTGCTGGCTTTGGCATTTGGACTGGCTCGTGCTCATGCTAAGGTAAAATCATATGGTCTGTGCTAATGCCTGAGGTTCCTCAATAGCATATTTCTGTAGATGTGATGCATCATTCAGTAGTCCATGCAAGTCTGTATTAATGAAATAAGCTTTCTGAATTTCACTTAGGTTTGCCTTCCCAATCATATTTCTCTAGGATGGAACAAATGAAATAAACAAGCAATGGGTTGAATTTGCAGAGCATAAGAGGCCAAAACATGAGCAATTCCACAAAGTCTCAAGTCCAAAATGCTGTGTTAATCAAGTCATCATACTACCCTGTGTTATTCTACAGCTGTAGATACAAAATCTTGAACTAATAAAGAAAACATTATTGATTGATGGATAGTTCTAGTAAGTTTACTTATTTCCAAAGACTGGGATCAGTGATGAGAACACCAAATCATATTTTAATGACCTGTTTTATTTCCTTCCTTTATTTGCCTTTTACTTTTTTCAGATTGAAGGAAAATGGTTAACAGTTGCCATCGCTGCTGACAATGTTGACAAGATAGAATCGGAAGCACCTCTGAGACTCTATGTTTGTGAAATTACTTGTAACGAGGAATGTAGTGAAATGGGAGTCACATTTTATGTCAAGTAAGCAAATGGTCAGCCATGTAAACTGAGCAGATTATTTATGTTTCTCAGCCTTTATGTTGTTAAATTTATAGGGGAATGTTCTGGTTTTGGACATGAAATCACATCTTTAGCAATGTGATTATATTATTCCATGATGGGCTATCTCTGGACACCACACAGAGACTAGATACTGTCTCCAATTCCATGAGAGTTTCCTTAGAAATTCTTGTGGGAAACAAACTCACCCAGGAGAAATAGACGCCAGGAAATAATCAAATTGAGGGCTGAAATCAACGAAATAGAAAACAAGAGGACAATACAAAAAAATCAATGAAACCAAGAGTTGGTTCTTTGAAAAAATCAGCAAGATAGACAAACCCCTAGCCAAACTAACCAAAAGGCAAAGAGAGAGCACCCAAATTAACAAAATCAGAAATGAAAAGGGAGACATAACAACAGACAACGAGGAAATCCAGAGAATCATCAGATCATACTTCAAAAGCCTGTACTCTACAAAAATGGAAAACCAGGAAGAAATGGACAATTTTCTGAATAAATACCACATACCAAAATTAAATCAAGACCAGATAAACCATTTAAATAGACCAATAACCCCTAAAGAAATAGAAACAGTCATCAAAAGTCTCCCAACCAAAAAAAGCCCAGGACCAGATGGTTTCAGTGCAGAATTCTACCAGACTTTCAAAGAAGAACTAATACCAATACTCTTCAAATTGTTCAACACAATAGACACAGAAGGAACACTACCAAACTCTTTTTATGAGGCTACAATTACCCTGATACCCACACCACACAAAGATGCAACAAAGAAAGAGAACTACAGACCAATCTCCCTCATGAACATTGATGCAAAAATACTCAACAAAATATTGGCAAACCGAATCCAAGAGCACATGAAAAAAATTATCCATCACGACCAAGTAGAATTCATCCCAGGGATGCAAGGATGGTTCAACATACGAAAATCTGTCAATGTAATACACCATATAAACAAACTGAAAGAAAAAAAAACACATGATCATCTCATTAGATGCTGAAAAAGCCTTTGACAAAATCCAACACCCCTTCATGATAAAGGTCTTAGAAAGATCAGGAATACAAAGAACATTCCTAAACATAATAAAGTCAATTTATAGCAAGCCAACAGCAAACATCAAATTACACAGAGAGAAACTCAAAGCGATACCACTAAATTCAGGAACAAGACAAGGCTGTCCACTCTCCCCATATTTATTCAATATAGTGCTTGAAGTTCTAGCTAGAGCAATAAGACAACAAAAGGAGATCAAAGGGATAGAAATTGGAAAGGAAGAAGTCAAACGTTCACTATTTGCAGATGATATGATAGTATACATAAGTGACCCCCAAAACTCTACCAGGGAACTCCTACAGCTGATACACTCCTACAGTAAAGTGGCAGGATACAAGATCAACTCAAAAAAATCAGTAGCCCTCCTATACACAAATGATAAAAGGGCTGAGAAAGAAGTCAGAGAAACATCACCCTTTACAATAGCCACAAATAATATAAAATACCTTGGGATAACACCAACTTAACAAGTGAAGGACCTTTTTGATAAGAACTTTAAATCTCTAAAGAAAGAAATTGAAGAAGATATCAGAAAATGGAAGGATCTCCCATGCTCATGGATAGGTAGGATTAACGTAGTAAAAATGGCAATCTTACCAAAAGCAATCTACAGATTCAATGCAATCCCCATCAAAATCCCAACACAATTCTTCACAGACTTGAAAAGAAAAATACTCAACTTCATATGGAAAAACAAAAGACCCAGGATAGCTAAAAGAATCCTATACGATAAAGCAACCTCTGGAGGCATCACCATCCCTGACTTCAAACTCTACTATAGAGCTATAGTAATAAAAACAGCTTGGTACTGGTATAAAAACCGACATACGGACCAATGGAATCGAATTGAAGACCCTGACATTCATCCATGCACATATGAACACCTGGTTTTTGACAAAGAAGCCAAAACTATACAATGGAAAAAAGAAAGTATCTTCAACAAATGGTGCTGGCATAACTGGATGTCAATATGTAAAAGATTACAAATAGATCCATATCTGTCACCATGCACAAAACTCAAGTCCAAGTGGATCAAAGAATTCAACATAAATCCAGCTACACTAAACTTAATAGAAAAGAAAGTGGGAAGTACTCTTGAACGCATTGGCACCGGAGACCATTTCCTAAATATAACACCAACAGCATAGACCCTGAGCGCAACAATTAATAAATGGGACCTCTCGAAATTGAGAAGCTTTTGCAAGGCAAAAGACACAGTCAATAAGACAAAAAGACAGCCAACAGAATGGGAAAAGATCTTCACCAACCCCACATCTGACAGAGAATTGATCTCCACAGTATATAAAGAACTCAAGAAACTAGGCATCAAAATACTAAACAATCCAATTTAAAAATGGGCTAAGGAGCTAAACAGAGAATTCACAAAACAAGAATCACAAATGGCTGAAAGACATTTAAAGAAATGCTCAACATCCTTAATCATCAGAGAAATGCAAATCAAAACGACTGTGAGATACCACCTTACACCTGTCAGAATGGCTACGATCAAAAACACCAATGACAGTCAATGTTGGAGAGGATGTGGAGCAAAGGGAACACTCCTCCACTGTTGGTGGGAATGCAAGCTTGTACAACCATTGTGGAAATCAGTATGGCAGTTTCTCAGAAAATTAGGAATCGAACTACCTCAAGACCCAGCCATACCACTCTTGGGCATATACCCAAGGAATGCTGATTCATACCATAAAGATACATGCTCAACTATGTTCATAGCAGCACTATTTGTAATAGCCGGAACCTGGAAACAACCAGGATGCCCGTCAACTGAAGAATGGATGAAAAAATGTGGTACATATACACAATGGAGTACTACTCAGCAGAGAAAAACAATGAAAGCATGAAATTTGCAGGCAAATGGATGGAACTAGAAATTATCATCCTGAGTGAGGTAACCGAAACCCAGAAAGACAATCATGGTATGTACTCATAAGTGGATTCTAGATATAAAATAAAGAACAATCAGACTACAACCCACAGAACCATGCAGGCTATATATATAGCATGGAGGTCCCTAGGACGACTGTGGCTTATAATAAATTTCAGTTTTACTCAATCACTGAGCAAGCCTCAATGAAACATCTTACTATTAAGATAAGAATACATACTCTGTCAAGCTGATAATAGAAAAATAAATAAATAAATTAATTTTACACAATAAAAAATAAATAAAAATAAAAGAAAAATTTGAAATATTAAACAAACAAACAAACATTTTACTAAAGCAAAAAAAAAAAGAGAACTTGGGACTCATCATTCCTCTCCACATTCTATTCTTTCCCTTGTTTTATATATTTTAAATTTTTTATCGGTGGACTCTGCTGGAGTTTACTGGTGGATTCTTCTGGAATATCTGATGTAGATAAGCACTGGAGAGCTCCTGTTGCAAATCACCCTCTGGAGAAATGGAAGGATCTTTCTACTAGCACGTGGAGGAGACCCGATCTAGTGTTGGTGTGTCCCCAGGGTTCTGTTTATGTCTTTCCTCAGGACAATGAGGTTCCTCTTTGGATTCCTGAGCACTGAACGCGCCCTGTGCATGCTGATGAAGCCCAACATGACAGAGACCTAATGGGCCTTCATGAAAAAATCTACCCTTCTGATGCCAATGGAGATTGAGAGCCCAATATCGCCAGCTTTGGCAAGCATTAATGTAAGCCTAGGAACTGTAGCCATGAGATTGGATTCTCCAGAAGAGCTGCCAGCTAAAGTCGTGCTGGGATCAAGAAAAATGGGCCTTGGCGGTACGTGTTACTGGAGTTGTATCCATGCCAGTGGATGTCCACACAATCCAGAAGAGAATTTGACATTGCTGTTGCTGCTGTTGCTTTTATAGCAATGGCGCCCACCACTGCTACTCTTTCTGGGATTACCATTTCATAAAGGGATACTACAGCTAGCACAATGGAGACCCTGGCAATAAAAGTAGCTACCACATTTAGTTAATCTTTCATTCTATTGGGCATGATAAATTTAATTCAGTAGTTATGTACATCTCAATTAGCTTTGAAAATTATAAATTTACAAACTCAAGTTCCAGTTGCTTTTGGGATACTATCTTACAAGGACACCAACGTACAGTATGGCTCGTTAAGGAAGAGAATGGCTCAGTTGCCTTTAGCCTACTGGCTATGGGTGAGATAGGACCTCTGTTGGTCTTTTCTGTATTGAACACACAGATTGCAAGCCCAGTGCCACTTTGAGATCTTTGGCAGCAATTAACTATGCAGCTCACACATGATTGAGCCTGTATGAAAATGAGTATTCAGAGATGGGTAATGCCTGGGGGGCACTCACCAACCTAAGACAGAGCACCTGTGTGGCCTGGGCAGGCGTCTCCATGACGGGTAAGGTGACCTGCTGACGTCCCACGCAACCCAAGTCAGAAGCTCATTTTTTAATAAAAGGGGGACCTGTAGGGCCCTGGCCTCCATTTTGGTTAACTGCTGCCTTGCTTGCACACCTTGACCTTGATATCCTCCCTATACTAATTCCCTGCCAGGTTCCACCCTCCTGAATGCTTAAGAGAAGTTCCTTGTCTGTGTATCCTGAATAATGGGCATTAACAGATTAGAAGCAAGATTGTAAAACATCAGTAGTGAACTTCTGCCCTCCGGGGTCCCCCCATTGTGCTGTAAGTCTGTATTTAAGACCTCCTCCCTCTTCAATAAATGACATTCCGTATTAAAAATTAAATATATATATATATAATTGAATGAATACTGCGAATGTAATCTATGAATACCACAAATGTGATTAATATCATGAGTGTAATTAATGAATATCATGAGTGTAATTTAATAAATAAATAAATAAATAAATAAATAAAGAGTGCACAAACCAAAAAAAAAAAAAAAAAGAAATTCTTGTGGTTGGAGGCTTGTGGTTGAATTTTATTCTCTAATATTAGATGTATGAGAATGTAAGTTTCTCTTTTCTAGTAGGTCAAAAGGTATGTGGGAGCATTTGTCAAAGCCATATATATTATCTTATTCAAACAATGATGTCAGAGAAAAGTCCTCCACAAACAGGTCAGATAAATCTAACTTATGAATCCCTTTCTCAGAATCTTTACGTTCAAAGACTCTCTCTCTTGCATTTGGATAACTATGTTTAATGAAAGACTACATAACACCATTAGGAAAAATGCTTAGAACCATTTCTCTCTTTTAGCCACAATTATATGTTTCAGGTTACGAATAAAAGCACTTAAACACATGCATATAAATTTGTGTCAATATTATCTCTGGACTAGAACAAGAGAATTAGCATAATGAAAGTCATACTCAGTGAATAGCAAAGTTTTGATAAGGAAGCTGTCAGAGCCTTTAGAGCACTTGGCAAAATGGGCACAGAAAAAGCCAGTCATCTGTATGATTACAAACAGAATGATCTTTTCTAAACAAGAAATAGGAATAGTGAGGTAAGTCCTAGCTCTATACACTGTTCATAGACTGTCTCAAGTTCATTATAACATTTGAAGATCTTTATTAGGAATTTAAAAGTTATAAAGAATAAACCATGGATTCTCTGATTTTTAGTTCGAATGGCCAATGCTCAAAGACCAAGTCATTGGGTATAAGCAAGCAGATGGCACCTACAAAACCCAATGTAAGTACAGGATGTAGGAGTTTCCTTTATGAACAAAAGCAATGTGAGTGTGCACATTCATGCTAATACTTCAGCCACACATAGGAACATGGATCTAGAACAATTTTGGCTACTCAGAAAGTTATCAATCCTTCCAATGAACTGAGATACACTACAAAGTCAGAGTACATTGTAGGTCATCTGAAATTTACATGGAGAAGAACACTGTTACCTAAAAATGTGAATAATTCTAACAAGATGTCTTCAAATAATTTTCCTGCATGAAAATTTATTCTAGGTGATATTCAGTGTTTTTTCTTTTATACGGTGTCTCAGTTTGTTATCAGACAGACCTGCCACTCACTAATGGGCCTCCATGGCCTCAAACATCTTCTCAAACTTCATGCCTTAGGCTCTCAAGTACTTATATTGCAGAAATTATGTGTCATCCTTAATTTATGGAAAATTTAAATTAACAATGCTATTTCAATGTTTCCTTTTCTCATAATTTGGAGAGATCACATTTATATTATTGGATGATAAACTTCAATTTTTAATAGCAATTAGGGAGAAATCTATTTAAGAATTTCAGACTGACTACTTCAATTTTGTAAGAATTGCTAAAGTAATATCAATACCATTCCACTGAATTATACACAATTTGACTTTTGATTTCATCTTAAGTGAACAGAGGACACATTCTTCTGGCAAGTCTAATGTTCTCCTAACTTAACATGGATATTAAAAAGTATTCCTGTAATAGAAAATGATCAGATCCTAACTCCTTTTATTTTCCCATGAACCACTTTTACCGTTTAATATGTGTCAATAAGTGGAAATACCATACACACACACACACACACACACACACACACACACACGCAGAGAGAGAGAGACACACACAGAGACAGAGAGAGAGAGAGAGACAGAGAGAGAGAGAGAAGACAGACACTTAAACACATAAACACACAGACAGACAGACAGACAGACAAAACATGAATGTCTGGTATACACAAAATGTTCATCTTTACATCTTTTCCATTAATAATCTTACAAGATGATAACTTGTGCATATTACTTAGTATCATCTATTTTTGCACACGTACACATTTGCCTACCAAGTATCATGGTATAACACCATAGTTTCATACTTTCAGTGAATTGAAAAATGGGCTTTGGGATCTGGTTGAAAGGGAAAGGAATAACCAACAGACTGGTCATAGAAGTCTTGACACTAGGAATTCAGAGAAAAGCGAAAGTGTCTGTACTTATGATTCACTATCAGGTTTGAAGTGCAGAAATGATTGGTCACTGTATTTTGATGGGATATGCAAAATGAACGACTACAAGAATAGCTTCACATACATGTGTCATATGATAGTGAATCAGAGATGATTGCTAGAGTCAGGGTCAATATTAATATTTAGCAAATAGGTGGCATCAAATAAAGTAGAAAAATGACTGACACTGAGTTTTTAAATATTTCCATTTTACAGATGAAGGTGACAGTAAATTTCAACTTGTCTATTTACCAAAAAAGCACACAGTCTTTACCAGTAAGAATGTGGATAGAGCCAACGGGGAGACAAACTTGATGTTTGTTGTTGGTAAGAATGGTAGGGGATTCTCTGAAATTGTAGCAAAAGTATCGCTCTGCAAAAGAGGATTAAGTCAGATTCACCCCCAAATACAGTATCATGGGATTTCTAAATACCTGTCCACTAAATGACAATCCTATTGTTGTGTGGACCAACCCTTACATTATATTGTAATTCAAGTAGCATGGTCATTGACGACTAGGGACAATGGGGGAGGCCATTGGAAGAGTTTATCTTCATGTATCCTCACTGGAAAGAATGGAACAAATACTGTTTTCAGAAAGTTCAGACCATGTTGAGTGTCATTTGATCAAGAGCGTATGAAATTAAAACATGAACTCTCGAGTATAGACTTGGGAGAAATGTGAAAGTTCCATTGAGAGGCATTCATGATTCTCTAGTGTTATGTTTTTGAAAGTAGATAGGATTGAGATGCATGAATACTCTAGAGAAGAGTTTTTTATAATTGATGTATCATGAAACACTGGAAAGTGATGTCATACCACCATTTAGACTTCATTAAATGGAACATGGGGAAATTATTACTGATTGTATTGATCCACCCAGTAAAAATGAATTTGGAGTAGTTGAGATTTTCTGTTTCATACCATGTTGGGACACTAAGGAAGCAATGTAAATTCTGCAGAATTCTACTCAACATGCCTCTGACATTGTTATTCATGCAATGTAGGAAAAGGTAAGCCTTTGACTGAAGAAGGACATAGAAAACTTGAGGAATATGTTGAGAAACAGAACATTCCACCAGAAAACATTCAAGATGTTCTGGCTACAGGTAACCTCAATGAATTTTTTGGGGGTATAGCATATATACGTATATATGTATATATGTATGTTGATATATATTCATAAATATATGTATGCATATATAAATATAGAGTATATATACGTAGGGTATATATATATACGTATAGAGTATATATATATACATATAGAGTATATATATTCTCAGTTAGACCCATGATTCAGATTATATCTAGTCACATGCTATCTTTCAGTTGTTATTTCAAGCAATAATCATTGGGGAGCTGTTCTTATATTCTTATGATAACATTTCTGTCTCTCCTTATCCATTCACTTTCTTTTACAGATACTTGCCCCAAGTAAAGACCTTCTGTAGGTGAGTAGAAACAGAAGCCATGTTTAATCATCTTGATATTTGAATGTATTTGTGCTTATTACATAAACAATTTAGAAATAAGTCTGTGACAAAGGAAAATAATGAACACAAAATTAGACAAAATCAGGACAGAATAATATCTGTCTTTTTAAGTAGAAAATCTTTGTGATATAAGTAAAGATAGAATATTTTTATTAATACGAAGGACTTTTATCTTATTCAGAATTACTAATACATTCATATTATGTAATATTACATCAAGAAAAAGTGTCTTGTCATTTGAAAAATCTCAGTTTACTTATGATTGTGGAATATTATTTGCCACAGATATGGTACAAGCATGTTGAACTTTTCTATGTATTCTTTGAATCCTCTCAATGTCAACTTTCATGTGAGGCCACAGAATGTGATTATTTCCTGTAGACAGTGCTCCTATGGAATCCAGAGTATAAAGTACTTGTGGTTTCTAGGAAAGGAGCAGTTTGTGTATAATCCCTTCCCTATACTCTATACTGTTATATTTAATTTTGTGTTCATGCACTCTCAAGGATGAAATCTTTCCTCTCCTTTCAAATATGTTTTCATTTTTGCTGTCATGTTTACACAGAGGACAACAGGATGACAATTATGCATCATATCCTCTTGACCATGGAATCAGTATCACATATAAATCACCATTTCTTTCTGAATGTATTGTCCCCTCTCCTGTGAAGTCAGCATACCACATACCAAATTCCGACTTACATCTCCTTTCCTTTTTCATGATCTATGAGCTGTTCTTACTTTTCTGAATGATTAAATAAAGTGTTTCAAGAAGCAATAAAGACCGTGTGAAAATGATCTCATTCAAAAAGCACATAAATATCCACTAAACTAATTAAAACAATCAGTCTGGTATAACAAATGATATCTGTATTTTTTTTTCATTTTTCTTTATTATGAAATTTTCTACTCACTCTACATACCACTCACAGATTCTCACTCTTCCCTCCTCCCAAGTCACTCCACATCCCTACATCCCCCAAGTCAAGGTCTCCCATGGGGGATCAGCAGAGCCAGGTACACTGAGCCTAGGCAGGTCCAAGCCCCTCCCCACTGCAGCAAGACTGTGCAAGGCATCACACCACAGACACCGGGCTCCCAAAAGCCTGCCAATGCAACAGAGACAGATCCCGATCCCCCTGCCTGGGTGCCCCCCAAACAGTTCAAGTCAAACAACCCGTCTGCCGTATCCAGAGGGCCTAGTCCAGTCCCATGGGAGCTCCACAGCCACTAGTCTACAGTTCCTGGGCTTCCACTGGTGTGGCCTGTCATCTCTGCATATCTTCCCATCATGATCTCAAAGTGCCCTGCCTGCAGAATCCCTCCTCCCTCTCATCGATTGGATTCCAGGAGCTCAGCCTGGCGCCTGGCCATGGATCTCTGCAAAATAATATCTGTATTACTGAAAACTAGTGTAATACTTGGAAATGTCACAATTACTGGAGCCATGAACAAGAACACTGCAAAAGTGAATTTTACGTTGTGCTTCATATTTAAACTTTCAGCTGTAAATTGTGATTTGTGGTTGAATGGTCCTAACACACTAAAAGGTTTCACATAACAAACTCTTTGGGTCTGCCTCTGTGTTCCACATTTTTTAAAAGAGAGGATGAAATCTGTTTTCAAAAGTACATCTGAGTAGATTATCTTTTGTTAAATGACTTCAGTAAGCAAATGAATCTGGATA
Source organism: Peromyscus nudipes (assembly GCA_902168325.1). NCBI lineage: Eukaryota > Metazoa > Chordata > Mammalia > Rodentia > Cricetidae > Peromyscus > Peromyscus nudipes. The sequence goes on from CABHPH010000656.1 coordinate 57,251, forward strand.
TGCTTTGCTAGGGTACACATGAGTCATTCACATTTGAAGAATAGAGTAAATTCATGAGAAGTATATTCCATAGATACCAAGCCCTACAAATATGTGTGTATATATTACAATTTTCTGTTTGTATTACAATGATTCCTTAGAATGCAGTTACCTATCAAAATAGAAAAGGCAGATGCAATCTTTTTAAAGGGCTTGGAACAAAGAAAAAGAAAAGATTTTAAACAGTGTTGCTATATCCAGTCTCCTGAAGATGCAAAGTACATTCAATATTTGTAAACAAAAGATATGAATAAGGAACAATGACATATTTTTTGTTGAAAAAAAATGCAGTTATTTAACCCATCACCGTGTGGCAAGTTAAACAATGTTACTTTAGAAAAATACTTGATTAATTTTTTTTAATTTTATATATTCAATGTCCACTTATACCAATTTCCCCATCACTCACTAACTAATAACTACTATTTCTGTGTTCCCAAAGTCTTCTTCCAGTTTCCAACTTCTTCATTAATATACATATTTATTTGAATGGATGTGTGTGTGCTTATGTGTGTGTGAGAGAGTGTGTTGAGAGAGAGAGATTTATCCAGAAATTTATAGCCCAACTGTGTCCTGTTAATGTTTCTAATACGTATTCATGTTCAGTGCTGGCCTATTCGACTTCAATAACTTATAAGTGGTCATTTTAGAGGTAATGGAATATGACTACTTCTTTTACTATCGAAAGTTTCTATTTAAGCTGCTAAGTCTTCAAATGGCATGAAAGTTCTAATGCACAGCATTCACATAGTGACCACATGGGTAAAGTATGCCCGTTCTTAGAAGCAACTCAAAGGTAATTAGTTGAACTTATGTCCTGAGTTATAGAAGGTAAATCATGCTTGGTTTCATGAACATATCCAACTACCAATATTCTTTTTATCAACCAGTATTATTTCTAAGTGTATTCTGAATGGTAATTTCTTAACCAAAAATACTAGAGAGATGATTTAAATATCAGTCTTAGTTGGTAGTACTTTTATGGTTGCCAGGGATATCTTCATGCATCAAATTGCAGATATTTTTATTTTTTGCCGATGAGTTCTCATAACAGCCTGAAGCCTCCCAAAGGTGCCAGTTTTGCAAGTTAACAATGCCCGTGGAAGCTCCTTTCTCTACCTTGAAAACAAATGAACTTCAAGAAAACAAATGCCTCTATTTCAAAATATGGATTATAAAACTAAAAAGGATGTTTTCAGAAAGTGAAACACAAATGGCTGAGAAAAACTTGAAAGTGTTCAACATTCTTAGCCATCAGGGAAACAATCTAAAACTACTTAGAGATTTTGTCTTACTGCAGTCAGAATAACCAAGATCACTAAAACAAATGATATCCCAAGCTGGTGAGGATACAGAGTAAGGACTGCACTTGTTCCTTATTGGTGGAAGTGAAAACTGGTTCAGTTGCTCTCAAAATCAATGGAGAGGATCATAAAAACTACACCAGTCTTGCCACAAGTCCTTCAAAGAATAATTACAACCAAACTCTCTTAGCATTTTATTTGAAACAGAATATGAAGGATTACTAACAAATATGTTATAGAGAGCCAGTACCCATTAAAGAACACACACACTCACACACAATGTGTGTGTGTGTGAGTGTGAGTGTGTGTGTGTGTGTGTGAGAGAGAGAGAGAGAGAGAGAGAGAGAGAGAGAGAGAGAGAGAGAGAGAGAGATGCCCATGAGCATAGAGAAAAACATCTGGTGATTATTCATAGCGGCCAAAATTCTTAATAAAATACTAAAAAAAAATTGATTACATGTCCATATCAAGGGGATCATCCACAATGATTAAAGTATCTTTATTCCAGAGGTTCAGGCTTGGTTTAACATACAGAATTCTATAAATACAATAAATCATAAAATGTAATCAAGGCAACAAAGTACAGGATTAACTCAATAGATGAAGAAAAAGCCTTAGACAGCATATTTCATGCTTTATAAATAGAACTCCCAGAGAGAGTAGTAATGCAGGGAACATACTTCAAAATATTAAAAGCTATCTCTGAAAAATATACTTGCCAAAACCATCCTATATGTAGAAATACTGCATGGAAACCTACTAAAATCTTGAAGAAGACAGGGTTCCCACTATCCCCATTCCATTACAATATTGTATTGGAGGTATTACACTGAGCAATACAGGAAGTGAAGGAAATTAAAAGCACACATCTATGAAAAGATGAACTTACATTATCCCCAATTTCAGATGACATGTTATTATACCTAAGACATAGCCAAATTGTACCAGAACACATGTAGTAGAATCAACAATTTAACAATATGACATGGAAAGAATCAGTTTACAATAATCAACAGCTTTTCTGTATACCAACAATAAGCCCACCTTAGGAAGATATCATGGACAGAATCCCTTTTAAAATAGCATCTTTCTTTAAAAGAAAATATCTTGGGTTATACATAACCAAGAAGAAGAAGAAAGTAAACTTCCAATCTCAGGAGAAAGGGTTTGAGAAAAATCCTACTAAATGAAAAGGCATTTAATAATCATAGAATGATAGAATTTATATTGGAGAAATGATCATCCAGCAGAAAACAATTCACAGATACAATGCAATGCCAAATTAAAAAAAGGAAAACAAAAAACATAACATTCTTCACACAAATAGGAAAGAATATACATCCTAATTTTCATATGGAACCAGAAATGACTCTGGATTTTGTGATGAATCCTGAGATGAAAGATGAAAACAGGAGGTATTATCATTGCTCTCTTTAAGATATCTTACAGATCTAGAATGTTAAAAAAACATAGCTAATTACCTAGGACCAATGATGTGATGTACAGTATAAATAACTGCCACTTTACTAAACCAGCATAGCCCCTAACAGCAGCAACGACAACAAAAATGATACACACAAAAACATCACAATTTTGTGCTTATACCCATGCAAAAGTGTATTCTTCACCTCTCTTAAAGGGGTTATTAGTCTATTTAAATAGTGTATCTGGTCTTGATTTAACTTTGGTATGGGGTACCTTTCCAGAAAATTGTCCATTTCTTTCAGATTTTCCAATTTTGTGGAGTACAGGTTTTTGAAGTATGACCTGACGATTCTCTGGATTTCCTCATAGTCTGTTGTTGTGTCCCCCTTTTCATTTCTGATGTTGTTAATTTGGATGCTCTCTCTCTGCTTTTTGGCTAACTTGGATAAGGGCTTATCTGTCTTCTTGACTTTTTTCAAAGAACCAACTCTTTGTTTCATTGATTCTGTGTATTCTCTTTGTTTCTATTTTATTGATTTCAGCCCTCAATTTTATTATTTCCTGGCATCTGTTTCTCCTGGGTGAGTTTGCTTCTTCTTGTTCTAGAGCTTTCAGTTGTGCTGTTAAGTCACTAGTGTGAGATTTCTCCAACTTCTATATGTGGGTATTGAGAGCTATGAATTTTCCTCTTAGCACTGCTTTCATGGTGTCCCATAAGATTGGGTATGTTGTACTTTTTTTTCATTGAATTCTAGGAAATTTTTAATTTCTTTCTTTATTTCTTCCTTGACCCATTGTTGATTCAATTGGGCATTTATTCAGTTTCCATGAGGTTGTAGGCTTTCTGTAATTTTTGTTGTTGTTGAGATCTAACTTTAAGCCATGGTGGTCTGATAAGACACAGGAGGTTATTTCAATTTTTTTGTATCTGTTGAGATTTGCTTTGTGACCAAGCATGTGGTCAGTTTTGGAGAAGGTTCCATTGGGGTGCTGAAAAGAAGGTATATTCTTTTGTGTTAGGGTGGAATACTCTGTAGATATCTATTAAGTCTATTTGAGTCATAATTTCTGTTAGTTCCCTTATTTCTCTGTTAAGTTTCTGTCTGACAGACCTGTCCATTGATGAGAGTGGGGTGTGGAAGTCTCCCACTACTAGTGTATGGGGTACGATGTGCGATTTAAGCTTTAGTAATGTTTCTTTTACAAATGTCAGTGCCCTTTTATTTGGGACATAAATATTCAGAATTGAGACTTCATCTTGTCGGATTTTCCCTGTGATAACTATGTAGTGTCCTTCCCGATCTCTTTCAATTGATTTTAGTTAGAAGTCTATTTTATTAGATATTAGGATAGCTGCACCAGCTTGCTTCTTAAATCCATTTGATTGGAAAGTCTTTTCCCAGCCTTTTCTTCTGAGGTGGTGTCTGTCTTTGAAACTGAGGTGTGTTTCTTGTATGCAGCAAATGCATGGATCTTGTTTTCGTATCCATTCTGTTAGGCTGTGTCTTTTTATAGGTGAATTGAGATCATTGATATTGATGGATATTAATGACCAGTATTGTTAATTCCTGTTATTTTTTGGTGGTAGTGTTGTATGTTTCCCTTCTTTGGTATTTGTTGGTATGGGACTATCTATTGCCTGTGTTTTCATGGGTATATCTAACTTCCTTAGGTTGCATTTTTCCTTCAAGTGTTTTCTGTAGGGCTGGATTTGTGGAGAGATATTGTTTAAATCTGGTTTTATCATGGAATATTTTCTTTACTCCGTCTATGTTGATTGAGAGTTTTGCTGGGTATAATAGTCTGGGTTGGCATCCATGGTCTCTCAGTGTCTGCATAACATCTGTCCAGGACCTTCTGGCTTTTAGAGTCTCCATTGAGAAGTCAGGCATTATTCTTATGGATTTGCCTTTCTATGTTACTTGGCCTTTTTCCTTTGCAGCTCTTAATATTTTTTCTTCATTCTATATGTTTAGTGGTTTGATTATTATGTGGTGAGGGGACTTCTTTTTGGATTCAGTTCTGTAACCTTCTTGTATTTTTATAGGCATTTCCTTCTTTAGGTTGGGAAAGTTTTCTTCTGTGATTTTGTTGAATATATTTTCTGTGCCTTTGAGTTGGTATTCTTTTCTTCTATCTCTATTATTCTTCAATTTGGTCTTTTCATGGTGTCCCAAATTTCCTGGACATTTTGCTTCATGACCTTGTTGGCTTTAGTGTTTTCTTTGACTGATGAATCTCTTTCCTCTACCGTATCTTCAACGCCAGAGATCTGCTCTTCCATCTCTTGCATTCTGTTGGTTACATTTGCATCTGTAGTTCCTGTTCATTTACTCAGATTTTCCACTTCCAGCATTACCTCAGTTTGTGTCTTCTTTATTGACTCCATTTCATATTTCAAATCTTGAATTGTTTCCCTCACTTGCTTAATTGTTTTCTCTTGACTTTCAAGGGATTTACTGATTTCTTTCCCATTTTTTGTTTGACTTTTCCTCGATTTCTGTAAGGGAATTTTTCATTTCCTCTTTTAAGATCTCTAATATCTTCTTAAAGTCATTTTTATGGTAGATATCTTCTGTTTCTTCTGTGTTGGGATATTCAGGTCTTGCTGATGTAGGTTCTGATGGAGCCATATTGGTTTTTATGTTGTTGACTGTATTTTTGCACTGGTGTCTACCCATTTCTTTCTCCACCTGGTGCAAGTGGTGTCTGTGTCTGAGGGAGTCTCTCTTGTTCTGATTGATACTCTGGTCTAGTCGATGCTGATGGACTTTTTGGCTTAGAGAGCAGCTCTTAGTCCAACTGGCACTAGTGGGCTCTGCCTCAGGGAGAAGCTGCAGTCTCAGCATGTGGTAGATGGTGGTAGTCTGAAGTATCTGCAGGAGGTCTGCCTGCCAACTGGCCTCTTAGTCCAGTCAGGTGCTGGCAGGCTCAGTCTCAGGGAACAGTTGCAGTCTGGGAGGGTGGGTGGGATTTGGGGGAGGTGGGGCTTGGGTTACAGGGTCTGATGGGAGATGGTGGTAGTCTGTCCTGTGTGCAGGAGGTCTGCTTGCCAACTGGCCTCAAACTGGAACTGCAATGGGTGGTGGTGTAGGGGCACAGAGTTGTGCCCCTGGGCCCAAAGCCTAGGGGTTGTGGTGTTTGGGCATGAGGGTAAAGACTCACCTATTAGTCCAGTTGGGTGCTGGCAGGCTCCGTTTGTTAAATTTCTTTAGAGAACAGCAGGAACAAACTTTTAGGAAGACTTATGAAATTTTATAGATGATATACCAATAGGCCATTTTACTCTTTTGCTTGGGGCATTTTTTTCTAGATGATTTGTCCTTTTTCTTCAGATGTCTCATGTGTCCAGTGTTCTTCAGATTCCTTAGCCTTCATTCTCCTAAAAGACAAAAACAAAAACCCTTCCCCAATACTAATTTTGGGGAGGTTTCCTTTTGGCAAGTTAATCTGATTAAATGAAAATGCATGTGTTAATGGTCTAAGTTAGTTTAAAGTGGATGGCCATGCCGTTTCATGAACTATCACCTCTTCTAATTAAGAGCTCTCTCTTGCTCAAATCGAACCTTTATCAATTTTGATGGTATCCACAGCTTATCTTCTTCTGTAGAAACAAAAGCAAAACCTCATCCCCAACATAACACATATCCTGGTTTCCATTCTGAGGTCAGCACATCCTTAAAGTATATAGGATGATTTAATTCTGTAGTTTTTTTCCATTAGCCAATGTCTCTCTGCAGCTGTTGTTACTTTCTCATTAGCATTGAGAAAATTCAAAGATAACAGAGTATTATGCAGTCTATTTTTTGTTTTTTTTTGTTGCCCCTTTCTGTTTATTTAGCATATTCTTTAGAGTTCTGTTTGATCTTTCTATAACTGCTTGGCCTGTAGGCTTGTGTGGTATACCTGTAATATTGCTTTATGTTGTAATAAGCAAAAATCTGTTTCATTTTACCAGAGACATATGCTGGAGCATTGTCAGTTTTAATTTGTGCAGTTATACCCACGATGGTTATAACTTCTAGCAAATGAGTGATTATAGAATCAGCTCTTTCAGAACTCAAAGCAGTTGTCCATTGAAATCCTGAATAAGTATCAATGGTATGGTGTACATATTTCAATTTTCCAAATTCTGCAAAGTGAAACACATCCATCTGCCAGATTTCATTCCTCTGAGTACCCTTTGGGCTATATCCTGCTGGTAATGGCATCTGAATTTAAAAGGAACAAGTAGGACATTTCCTTACAATTTCCTTGGCTTGTTGCCAGGTTATGGAAAAATCCTTTTTTAAACCTTTACTATTGACTATTGGTCAAATTATGTAGGCCACTCCACATAGTTAAAAGGGAGGTTTATTCTTTGGGTAACTTACAAGTGAATGCATAGTTTACATAGTCTAGGAAAGGCATAGCGCAGTCTGGCATTGTTCTCTGGAGAACTCTGCTCGGTCTACCTCCAGCGTCCAGGGTCCAGGAACCTAGAGAGCGTGTTGCATCTGGATCTCGGGTCTTCAGGGCCTCTCTTAGCCCTGCCTTGTAGGTGTGATAGTTACCGAAGCCTCAATAGGGGTTGGAACTTCCAGACCAAAGCTGGAATGACTACCTACTACATCTCCCCCTTTTGTCTAAATAAGAAGGTTCTAACTTGATACAAGATTATATTCAAAGGAATGGTGATCAAATATTGTCCAGGAGTAATGAGGGATAATGACCTAGATAAGATGGAACTACAATCAATGGGAACAATATCAAGCAAGAAACCCATACTAAAATCTAGAGAAGTCTAGAGCATAGGTAAATGGCATGTTACAAAGATCATTCCAAAAGGTGTCCTATCCTAAAGAACCTGAATCTCATACTTAATATGTTCTATCTAAGATATTACATATATACTAAGTTGTAACTATAACTGCTAGTCTTCAATCCCATCAAAGACCTGAGAAGGAATATAATGGTACCTGAGAAATGGTAGATGGATGCAAGCAACTTTTGGGAATCTTGCAAGAGTAGACAGAGACAGCTGGCAGCCTGGACAGTCTCCTAATGTTTCTCAGCATTGTTGGTGCATTCAAATTGGTTACAGGCCTAGAGTATCTGTCAGACCATTTTCAGAAGCACGAATTCTGAAAGACCGTCTTACCCTGTCATGGCAGAGTTCAGAAGTCACTTTTCCTTGTGTCCCGCTTGTCCAGAAGGACAGCACTCGTATTGTCAGCAGTTGAGGCAAGGGCAATAGGCCATTTTGTGCCAAGAAGACAAACTTCCAAATGGAAATGTCTTACAAGCCCAATGTTCTCTCGGGATCAAATTGGTGCTGCCAGAAGCAACTGTGTCTCACGTCAACAGAACTCTAAGTTATTTAAATGCCATATTCTCTAGGTCTATGAAGTGTTTGAAGATTACCTGTCCATCTGACCTATGTATCTGTAAATCTGGATAACCTAACTAACGTAACTATAGAGATGACAAGCATAGGTGACTATAAATGTATAAGTCCTATCTACCGAAATAACTTAAGGACTAAGGCTTCATGTAAACAAGGTAAACAGTCTATAAGCAAATGTAGGGTAAAGGACGATGACTTCAAAATTGTGACAATACACAAGATATTTATAACAGAGGTAGGCGTGCTTAGTGCAATATGCAATGTGACAATAATCTTAATAATATATCAATATACAGAATATCCTAAACAGAAGTAGAACATACGTACAGTATGACAGATATAAATTTACATTTGTATCAATATACAAATATTTCAAATAAGAGTAGAAATATATGTACATTATGGCAAATATAGTTCTGTATTTGTATCAATATACAAATTATCTTAAACAGGAATATAAAGATAGTTTACATTTGTATCAACATATAAGAATCCATAACAGTGCAAATTATAGTGCAAATTATCTAAGGCTGCTATTTTACTAAATTTGTTTATTAGTATATACAAAAATCTACCATAATATCTTATACCTATCCATTCCATTTCTTCTTTTCCCTTTTTTTGAGACACTTTTTCTTTTCTTAAGGAGAATACTGAGTATAATATTTTCTTCCACTCCCAACCCTATAACCAGATATTGGTGAAATTATTTAGGCCACTCCACGAAGTTAAAAGGGAGGTTTATTTTGTGGGGTAACTTACAAGTGAATGGATAGCTTACAGAGTCTGGGAAAAGCATAGTGGAGTCTGGCAGTGTTCTCTGGAGAACTCTGCTCGGTCAACCTCCAGCGTCCAGGGTCCGCGAACCAAGAGAGCCAGCACATTCGGATCTTGGGTCTTCAGGGCCCTCTCTTAGCCCCGCCTTGTAGGCATGACAGTTACCAAAGTCTCAATGGTGGTTGGAACTTCCAGATCAAAGCTGGAATGGCTACCCACTACAATTGACAATGTTTTTTATGAAATTCTGAGGCCTCCAGCACATTTCCTATCAATAATTTATCAATCTCCTCATTACCTTGTTCTAGAGGGCCTGGCAGACCCATATGGGATCAGATGTGAGTTATATATAAAGGATGACTCCTTTTCCTGATTATACCTTGGAACTGAATAAATAGTGAAGTTAATTCTGACTCATCAGGGATAAATTCTGCAGTCTCAATATGTAATACCACTCTTTCAGCATACTGAGAGTCAGTAACTATATTGAGAAGTTCTGAAAAATCCATTAATACCAACAGAATAGCATACAGTTCTGATTTTTGAACTGAATTATAAGGACTTTGAACCACTTTGCTTAAATTTTCTGATTTGTAACCTGCCTTTCCTTGTTTGTTTGCATATGTATATAATGTATGAACTCCAGATATTGGTTTTTCCCCTACAATTCGAGGCAAAATCCAATCAGTTCTCTTTATAAGATCAATTCTATGGCTTTTGGGATATTTGCTGTTAATTTCTCCCAAAAAAATTACTGCAAGCTCTTTGCCAAGGTTCACTTTCTGTCCATAATTTTTCAATGTCCTCCTTAGTTAAAGGTACGACAGCTTCTGCTGGGTCTATTCCTGCTAATTGATGAAGTCTCAATTTTCCTTTCAAAATCAAGTCAGATTTTTTTCCACATAAGTTTTTAATTTTTTATTCGGTTTATTTAGTAAAAATATTCATTCCAATATAATATCTTCCCTCTGCATTAATATTCCTGTAGGAGAATGCCTAGAGGGTAAAATAACCAAAATGCATTCCAGCTCTGGATCAATACTATCCACATTTCATTCATGTACTTTCTTTTCTACCAAGGCCACTTCTTTCTCAGCTTCAGGTGATAAATCTCTTGGACTATTCAAGTACTTGTCACCTTCTAAGGTTTTGAACAAATTATTCAGTTCACTATTTTTTACCCCAACAATAATTCATAGATGAATATGTCTCCAAATAATCTATGAAAGTCATTAAGCGTCTATAGTCGATCTCTCCTAATTTGCAACTTTTGCGGTCTAATTTTTTGTAGCTCTATTTTATATCCTAAATAATTAAAAGAATCTCCTCTTTGAATCTTTCCAGGAGCAATTTGTAATCCCCAGCAAGGCAAAATTTTCTTTACTTCTTCAAACATTCTTTCTATAGTGTCTGCATTTGAGTCAGCTAGTAAAATATCATCCATATAATTATAAAGTATAGATTTAGGAAATTTTTTACGTATTACTTCCAATGGCTGTTGTACAAAATATTGGCACAGGGTTGGGCTATTCAACATTCCCTGTGGGAGGACCCTCCATTGATATCTCCTAACCAGTCGAGAATTATTGTAAGTAGGCATCGTGAAGGCAAATCTTTCTCTCAATTTTTCTTGTAAGGATATTGAAAAGAAACAGTCTTTTATTATTTTTATTTTTTCTTTCATTTTTCTTTATTAAGAAATTTTCTACTCACTCCACATACTATCCACAGATCCCCCCTCCTCCCTCCTTGCAGCCCCAACCCTCTTTCCCAAGTCACCCTGCATCCCCACATCCCCCAAATCAAGGTCTCCCATGTGGAGTCAGCACAGCCCAGCACACTGAGCCTAGGCAGGTCCAAGCCCCTTCCCACTGCACCAAGGCTGTGCAAGGTGTCACACCACAGGTACCGTGTTCCAGAAGCCTGCCCATAGACCAGGGACAGATCATGATCATCCTGCCTGGGTGCCCCCTAAACAGTTCAAGCCAAACAACCATCTTCCATATCCAGAGGGCCTAGTCCAGTCCCATGGGGGCTCCACAGCCACCAGTCCTCAGTTCACGGGCTTCCACTAGTGTGGCCAGTCATCTCTGTATGTCCTCCCATCATGATCTTGAAGTCCCTCACCTGCAGTATCTCTCCTCTCTCTCATCAGTTGGATTCCCAGAGATCAGCCTGGTGCCTGGCCATGGATCTCTGTATCTGCCTCCATCAGTCACTGGAAAAAGGCTCTATGGAGACAGCTAGGATATTTGCTAGGCTGGTCACCAGAGTAGACCAGTCCAGGTACACTCTGGACCATTGCCAGTAGACCAAGGTGGGGTCAACCTTGTGGATTCCTGAGAACCTCCCCAGAACCCTGCCTCTTCCTATTCCTATGATGTCCTCATCTATCATGGTATCTTCCTCCCTGCCCTCCCACTCTGTCCCTGTTCCAGCTTGACCTCCCATTTCCCTATGTTCTCATCCCCCACTCCTCGTCCTCTGCCACCCCCCATACCCAGTTCACTCATGTAGATCTCATCCACTTCTCCTTCACAGGGTCATCCATGTGTCACTCCTAGGGTCTTTCCCTGTTAGCTAGCCTCTCTGGAGTTGTGGGTTGCAGTCTGGCCATCCCTTCCCTCACATTTAGTACCCACTTATGAGTGAGTACATACTATGTTTGTCCTTCTGAGTCTGGGTTACCTCACTCAAGATGATATTTTCTATTTCCATCCATTTGCCTGCAAATTTCATGATATCATTGTTTTTTATTGCTGAGTAGTACTCCATTATGTATATGTGCCACATTTTCTTTATCCATTCTTCAGTTGAGGGGCACCTGAATTGGCACAGGAGACCACTTCCTAAATATAACAGCAGTAGCACAGACACTGAGATCAACAATTAATAAATGGAACCTCCTGAAACTGAGAAGCTTTTATAGAACAAAGGACATGGTCAATAAGACAAAAAGATAGCCTAGATAATGGGAAAAGATCTTCACCATCCCCACATCTGACAGAGGGCTGATCTCCAAAATATATAAAGAACTCAAAAAGCTAGACATCAAAATACTGAACAATCCAATTAAAAAATGGGCTACAGAGCTTAACTGAAAATTCTGAACAGAAGAATCTCAAATGGCTGAAAGGGATTTAAGGAATTGCTCAACATCCTTAGTCATCAGGGAAATGCAAATAAAAACAACTCTGAGATATCATCTTACACCTGTCAGAATGGCTAAGATCAAAAACACTGAAGATAGCTTATGTTGGAGAGGACGTGGAGCAAGGGGAACACTCCTCCACTGTTGGTGGGAATGCAAACTTGTACAACCACTCTGGAAATCAATATGGCGGTTTCTCAGAAATTTGGGAATAAGTCTTCCTCAAGACCCAGTTATACCACTCTTGGGCATATACCCAAGGAATACTCAATCTTATCACAAGGACACATGCTCAACTATGTTCATATCAGCATTATTCGTAATAGCAAGTTCAAGGTCTTAAAGTCCCCTGGACAAATACGAAACATACTGAGTGCCCAGAGAATGTGCTGAAGTCCTACAGTACCACAGGTAGATAGCAAATGTTATATCAAATCATTCTCAGTTCATGAAGACTCAGTAGTCCCTTCCCAGACATCAAATATACTACAGTCCTCTGAGAAAATATTTAAATTGCCCCATGTGTTGGTTTGGCCTCCAAAGGAAGTGGTACTATTTGGAGGTGTGGCCTTGTTCAAGTAAGTGTGTCACTGTAGGGACAGGCTTGGAGCTCTCTTTTGTTTAAGATTTCCTCTGTGTGTCAGTCAGTCGACATGCTACCTGCAAAATGTAGCACTCTCAGCTCTAACACCATGTCTGCCTGCATGCCACCATGATCCTCATCATGATGATAATGGACTGAACTGCTGAAACTGTAAGAAAGTCACCCCAATTAAATGTTTTCTTTATAAGAGTTGCCATGGCATGATGTCTCTTCACAGTGATAAAAACTCAAACTAAGACACCACATCACCCAGGACAGATGGCAAAAGTCCTAATCCCCTTTGAAGAGGTAGAGAAGTATCTATATCCACCTGGCAAAATGTTCTATTTTCTAGAGAAGCTTGGGCAATTGGCATTTGTCAAGGATATTTTTGAGCATAAAAAGAATATTTCAGATCTCCATTGGGCAACAGAGCAGGTCACACAAGTGCATGGTAATATAACAAAGTCCAAGAGACCCTTGGACAGGTTTGAACAACCCCAAGCATCAAGGATAAATACTGATTATATGATAGACTTTTGTGCTAATAGAACAAGTACAAGCACCATTGACCAGATACCATGGGTCATAGAACACCTTCATCTAATAACTGATGGAATCATATGCAAAGATCCACAGCCAATCACTAGGCCAAGAACCAGAAGTCTAGTCTAAGAGAGGTAAGAGGGATTCCATGAGTAAAGGGCATGAAAATCATGATGGGGAAACCTACAGAGACAACCATACCAAGCTACTGGGAACTCATGAACTACTTTAGACCAACAGCTGTGGAGCTTGCATTAGACTGGACCAGGCACTCTGCACAAGCAAGATAGTTCTTTAGTTTGGTCTACTTAACGGGCTCCTGGCAGTAGGATCAGGTTCTATCCTTGGTGTATGAACTGCCTTTTTGGAGCTCATTACCTATAGTAGGATACCTTGCACAGCCTTGATGCAGGGGTAGTGACTTGTACCTGCCTCAACTGAATGTACCAGGATTTGCTGACTCCCCATGGGAGGCCTTATCTTTTTGGAGGAGGGAATGGGGGGATTGGTTGGGGGGGAGTTTGGAGGGGAGTAGGAGGAAGGAAGAGATGGGGATCTGTGGATCTGTGGTTGGAATGTAAAATGCATAAAATATTTCCAAATAAAAAAATCATCAATAAAATAAAATAAAAATTTAAAAAAGATTAGTATAAAATGTAACAAAATTTGAGGGAATTTGAAAAAATGGAACAACATTGGATTTTTATTTTTCAAATAAACAGAAGTAGTGATATAATACAATCTTTAATTTTAATTTAAACATTGTGGTTATTCGGTGTACTACTATCAATATATTGTGATATGTAGAGGAAAGAGAAAATCAATGGATGAATGCCCATTTCATTGTTCAAAAAGACTTTGCAGAAATTTATTCTTCTATATGTTTTTTATTTGTTCATTTTTTTTGCATCCTTACTGCTGTCTCCCCTCCTTCTTCTTGCATTTAGTTTGTGTATATGCTTTTACTCCAACAAGGACACAGGGAATGGCCATGGAATATTCCTGACCTGTAGAAGTGTAAGAATAAGGAAGAAAGACATGATAAAATAAATCTGTTCTGTTTTAACTTCAATCTTAATAAAAGAGACAATGTGCCTTGGACTGTGGAAGAAGCCAAAGTCAAAGGCATTGCTGGAGGTTGGAGACTCTCAGGGGATTTGTCACTCAAGTAAAATGAAAGTATATTTACTTTTGGTGACTTGTCATGGTTGATTTGTCTTGGTTGTGTTTAAACCTTATTTTTGTCAAACATAATTCATATCTCTTTCAATATGTAACAGTGTCCAAAAATGTAGATATAAATTGGGAATAGTAAAATTCTCTGCTTCAATGGAAATCTAAAGAAGTGTTGTCAGTAGGTATTCTAAGAAGAAGGATTTTCGTAAGTATGAGCTCAATAAATCTTAGTCTTTACAAGAAGAGCTGTTTTGCTGTTGTTGTTGTAGGCTATTTTTCTTTTCTGGTAAATTGAAGATCTATAAGAAGAGGTATTTTCCAGTGTAGGGTGGAGTTGTGTACAGGCATGCCATAGACCTGAATAGTTAAGAAGAAATATGGAGAAGTTTTAGTAGAAATGATGACATTAGACTTTAAGTATTTCAACTGTGAAGAGAAGACTAATTTTTAGGGAAAATATCAAAGAGTTAATGTATTAAGTTAATGCACTTAATCTGCCCTCTTATGACATTACTAAACCTGAGTATCAAGCCAAGAAATACATCTGCACAGTTGTTGAGGGCAAGTAGTGAGTGTTTCTTCCTTTTACTTTGAAAAGGTCAACAACCACAAAATACATCCATCAGTTATCAATCCAATGGTAATTTGGCATTTGAATCCCTGATTATAACTCTCTGATAGATGGAAATCAACCTCTTTAGAAACCATTGGAGACAAACTACAGAAAACTGTGCTACATGGTGAAATATTGAAATTAATCACCCTTGCACTAATAATTCTAGAATTTTTGAGACTAACAAACATCAAGTTTTAACAAACCTTATGATGTGTTCCTCAGGCAGGATGGAGAGATTTCCCAGATTCCATGTGAGTCATGTGCCATTTCCATGAATTTGAAAGCATAGAATATCTCAATGTTTCATACATTATTCAGGACTCTACAATTATTTCCTTATTTGTAAAAATAGGTGGTTTGTCATATATATATATTGTCATATATATATGTGTCATATTGTCATATATCCCCAGTAATATGTATTGATTAAATAAAATTGTTCTTTGACAGTTTCCTACACAGACAGACAGGCACAGACTCACATACAGACACACTGAAACAGAGACACAGACAAAGACAGAAAGTACATACACACACACACACACACACACACACACACACACACACAAAGAATATTCTTTTTCTGTTTACTCTGATCTCACACTTTTCAGATCTCTATGCCAAGATAATCAAACCTACTCCAACCAACAGGTCCCTTTCAGAGATCTGCATTTATTTTTTTTTTGGAATTTTAAAAAATTTTCTGTCTGACTCTGTAAATTTATCCTATCATTTGATTATGTATAGCTTTGGAAAATAGTGGGGCTCCAGGGGCCTCACCATTGGGTACAATGGTGAAGACAATATCTCCCTACAGAAAAATCTTTCAATGGCCTGTAGGTCAGAATGGAGGGGTAAAATCCCATAAATGAGCTCCTCATGTAGAACTCTCCACTTATGGACAAAGTCTAGTATAGACTCTGTGGGGGCCCATTCTCGGGTTCCTCCTGGCTGTACCCAGCAGGTCCGCATAGAGGATGATCAGGATCATGGGCCTGAGTGCAGGTGTCTGAGATGGTCTGCACTTGGCTGTGCTGGGGGAGGAGGTCATTTGCTTCATGAAGATCTCATCCATTTCTCCGTCATTGGGCAGTCCCCGTGTCTTTCTTGGGTCCTGTTTTCCAGGTAGCCTCCCTGGTGATGTGAGTAGCAGTCCAGTCATCCTTGCTCCACATCTAGTATCCTCCTATGAGTGAGTACATACCATGTTTGTCTTTCTGAGTCTGGGTTACCTCACTCAGGAGGATTTTTTTCTATATCCATCCATTTGCCTGCAAACCTCGTGATGTCATTGTTTTTCTCTCCTGAGTAGTATTCCATTGTATATATGTACCACATTTTCTTCATCCATTCTTCAGTTGAAGGGCATCTAGGTTGTTTCCAGGTTCTGGCTATTACAAACAATGCTGATATGAACATAGCTGAGCAAGTGCTCTTGTGGTATGATTGAGCATTCCTTGGGTATATGCCCAAGAGTGGTGTAGCTGGATCTTGGGGGAGATTGATTCCCAATTTTCTAAGAAAGTGCCAGATCTGTTTGGGAGGCATCCAGGCAGTGGGACCGGGTCCTGTGCTCATTGCATGAGTTCACTGTTTGAAACATGGGGCTTATGCAGGGTCGCTTGGCTCTGCCTGGGAGGAGGGGACTGGCCCTGCCTGGACTGAATCTACCAGGTTGATCTCAGTCCTCGGGGAGGCTTTGCCCTGGAGGAGGTGGGAATGGGGGGGTGGTCTGGGGGGAAGGGGATGGGGACAGGAGGGGGAAGAACAAGGTAATTTGTGGCTGATATGTAGAACTGAATGGTATTGTAAAATAAAATGAAATAAAATAAAATAAAATAAAAATAAAATAAAATAAAATAAAGAAACCAAATCAAGTGAAAGAGTCTATAAAAATATTGATCTCAGAGAAATTGTATGAGTTTGCAAAGGGACTCTATAGTCAAGCAGAAAATAATCATTTATACTTCCTAAAGCGACAACACTCCCAGTCCAGTGGAATTCTCTACACATCAAAACCAAGGTCTATGTTGTGCTTAGCCATAGGATCTTGTCATCCATTTCTAGGAACCACCAAGAAGAATATCAGGACTCTGCAGTTCTTGTTTATCCTCTGGGGCTCCTCTCTCTAACACATCGAATAACCTACAGTGGCACTTTGGTAATTTTGTTTGACAACCCATGCTTTCTGACTGCACCATTACAAAGCATTAGTCTGTAATTCATGACACTTTTTTGATAATATCCTGTTATTATCTCTAATTCTTTCAGTTTTTGAAATCATATTATAATAACATCAGTCCACACCTCTGTTTCTTCTCTTTCAACCCTTTAATGTGTTCTGCTAAATCTATTTCAATTTTGTGGAATCTTTTTTCATTAAAAGTTGTTACATGCATATGAGTTTGAATGGTCAGAAATGAGTCCTAACATTTAACTGAACATTTGGAGCTAGGAATAACAGAAGAGAACTAACATGGCACATTTCCCTTTTTAGATCTGGGTTACCTCATGCAGAAGGATCTTTTATAGTGCCTGCCATTTACCTTCAAATGTCATGAATTCATTTTCCTTTACCTTGGAATTATACCACATAGTGTATAAGTACCACTATTTCATTATCCATTAGACAGCTGTAGAACATTTAAGTTGTGAATAGAGTATCATTGAACATGGATGAGAAAATATCTGTGAAACAGAATATCAAGTCATGTAGGCATATTCCAAGAAGCTATAAAACTGAGTCACACTGTATGTATTTATTTTGAGAAAACTAAGAATTCTCCACACTGTTTTCCAGAATTGGATACAATTTTGTGATCCCAACAACAGAGGATGTCTCGGGCCTTGTTGTTCTCTCTCTCTCTCTCTCTCTCTCTTTCTCTCTCTCTCTCTCTCTCTCTCTCTCTCTCTCTCTCTCTCTTTCTTATGCTCTGTGTGATAATCTCTCTGTGTGTGTACAAGAGTGTGTTTGTGTGTCTGTTTGTCTATGTACCTATGTCTGTCTGTGTGTGTATGTGTGTTTTTTTTTCAAATGATTCTCTTCATGTCTGGACCCATTTTGACTGGATTGTCTCTGTTCTTATACGTTGTGTTTTAAATTTGTCAGGTTTTCAGGGTATTCATTTGCAGCTGGCATGTTTGCTTATGCTAGACATAAACTAGCCATTTCCTGTCTTCTAAAGATTATGGAAGAGGATCTGGCTCATGTGTTTGTACACTTCTTTTCTAACCATTGTTTTTTTTAAGAAACATGAATTATTTTAAAAACGTACTAAAGAGTACAAAATTGAATTAACTATGAAAGTCTGAATAGTAAATATTCTTTATTTTAGGTTGAATGACAAATCACCTCAGAGTCCCCAACCTCAACAGTTCCCTGTGGTTTTGGCTTCATGTTGAATCCTAGGCAATTCACCTCATCTGTTCAGGTTGAGGTTAAATCAGGATAGTTTTTAAATATTTCCTTCTTCCATCATCTTAATCTTCTTCTGGCATTAATGTGCCAGGAAACTCCCTATCTTTGCTTGAGTATAAGCATATGCACAAACTTAGTTAAGGATTTGGTTTTCTGAAAAGCTTTATGGAACATTAAACAAATTCATTCATTCCTATTCCCTTGTTTCTGTCTATCCTCAAAAAACAGTCATATTAGTTCATCAAATTTTCACAAATTTTAATGTGACAACAATCAATTTTAAAAGAAGTCCTGAGTAATGATGAAGACAAGAGGGGAATATGAGGTGGTTCAGAAGGAGGAAAGGTAAGGAGCAAATGATGTGATTATAACATAATATCTTAAAGTGGAAGAAATGAAAGGATTTCACAATTTTAAATTAATATCTGTTATAAGTATAATCCTCTGGTTATTTTGAACGGTCTGAAATCCATTTTTTCTTTCTTTCACATTCCCTGACTTTTATTTTATATTAATCTTATGAGTGACAAGCCTTAAGGGCTTATTTTGATGTTGTATTCAGGATTCAGCCAAGAATAGTAACTATTAATTCCATCGTCACAGAGTAAAAGCACCCAGGATATTTACACATGAGGTCTTCATCTAAGGACATGTTCCATTCTCAGAGCCTTCTCTCACTCTGATGACAGACCTTATACTAAGGTTTTGGCTAGAAGGAGAAAACCCCAGACAGTAGCTTTCATGGAAAATACAACTTTATACACATGAAACTATTTCCCTCTTTCTTGCATGTTTGTTCGTAGATTCACACATGCCACACTGAAAACAATGTACTGCTCTAGACTTTCTTCCTTTCTCTCTATTTTCTCTTTTCTCAAAACATATTTGGCAGACACAACTTCATGAGCCACAGCTTTGAGGAAAGGAGGCAGTGGGAGTGACTCAATTGATATTCTGTATGTATGGATATACCTTAAACAATCTTCAAGACAGGTAATGAAAATAAGAGTAAATAGTCCTCAACAAAGAGAAAAATGACATAGTTAATATAGAGAAGATGCAAATGAATCATAGTCAATTGACATATGGTCCTGACTGTAAAATATACGAAGTTCAATGCTCTGTTGTATTAGAAAGAAAATCCCAACTCAAATATCAAATATTTAACTGTGTTCTTTACATATCAGGTGGTATGTTAATGCCACACCAACTCCAGTGTCATCCGTGTGACATAAACAATTATGTCTATAATAGCGAACAGGAGATACGTGTCCTCCGGGACTAAGCTCCCTGGAGGTCCCTGGCAGAGTGCCCGCGTTATGCTTCCTTCTTGAAGAAGACGTGCTCCATGGATCATGAACTCCTTGAGCTATGGGTTCTGTATATTTGCTTTTCTGATAATGTTCTAATTAATCTATGAAGCACAGCCAAAATTAATGAATGCTTGGGTTGTGAACTATAGAGGAAAGAAGCTGGACATGGATCTTAGTCAGATAGAATAAGCTATTTCTTAAAAACCCCAAGCCGCTAGATAAAAAAATATAATAGTTCAGGCACTTCTAAGGAATGAACACTCACCCACTAGGAATCCTTTAGGAATCCCAACTAAAGTGATTTATGACAAAAGACGTTATCTCATAAAAGGCAGATGGTGGGCCCCTCCGTTGAGGAAGTTCAGCATGGGAAACTTAGGGACTACAACAGAACCCCTTCCCCTTACAGGCAAAAAAAGTACAAGAGTCCATATTCTAGCAGGTAAAAAGGTTTTATATTAAAGAGATATGTGGTGGAGAACTGAAGAAAGACTCAGAGATGGTCTGCAGTGTCCAAATTGGCTAAGTGGGTCATGAGAACCAAAAAAGTAGAAGTACATAATAAACTAGATAAGATGAAGGACACAGCTGCAACTGCAAAGAAGCCTACACAAGTCTAGGGACTGTACTAAGTTTAAAAAACACAGACTGCTCTTTGGGTTATAAAGTTCTTGTGGGTGGAGGGATATGTCTAGTGCCAATTAATAATTGAGTGCTTGCTGTTTTTTTAAAGATGATGTAATTGAATTATTGCCAAGCTCTTGTTGTTCCTTGTATGACTTGATAGTTTTCTTTTCTGTACATAAACTACTGATTTACAGAAGTAAAATTACAACAGATTCAAACTACTACTGAGTGTGTTGTCTGTCTGTCATTCACTGAATCCTTGCCTTCCTGACTACCCAAGCCCTGATTCTCCTACAATTGTGGTACTCCCAATGGGCCAGTCCGTGGCATGTTAATACATTTTCTTGTTTTCAATTGCCTTCAACTTACATCATTTTCCTTCTTTTTTACCTTCCTCAAGCCCCTCTGACCTACTTTCCCTCCACCATCTTTTATGCACCAACCACTCAAATTTATAGCCCTTTACTTGGATTATTATTTATGCATATATATATATATATGCATACACACACAACCTGATGAGTACCATTTTATTCCTTGAGTATATATGGTTTCTGGCCTGACAATTCTGCAGTGTCCTTCTTACCTTGGGGAGGTTAATTGTCATTCTTCCCACACTCATTAGATTTGGTGGTCATCGTCCATGGCTGGGACTCTACATAGATTTCACCTTACAAGTCAACATTTCCACTGATACTGACGTCTTCCCCATCTTGTTAATCATATAATTTCTAGCCAAGAAAGTTTCACAGAAGAATTCTTGTTATTCTGGCTTTTAGGATCTTTCCACTTTCTCTTCTGAGACAAGATCCCTTGTTCTTAGATGCAAAAGCTGAGATGTAGGTTGGTCCTTTGGGATATGGCGTAACAATCTGTTATTCTCTACCTTGTATATAGTAGTGGTTTTCTGTGATGGTTTCCATTTGCTATAAAGAGAAGTTTTTTTTTTCAGTCGGGGGTTCTACCTACACTAAGATTCAGACTATAGGAAGGAATTGTGCTGGTCTAGCAAAGTTGCAGTAGTAGATGCTTTTCTAAAATCCATGACCTCACTAACCCTGGGCATTTGACAAACTTTCTAGTACCAGGAATGATTTCCCTCCAGTTGAGTGGTCCTTGAGTCCTGTCAGACAACTGTCGATTGCCACCCACACATTAGTGTCACTTCCTGTACCTTTTTGCTTTTCTTGCAATGTCATTCTTCACAAGTGCCTTATCTGGGTAGGGTTGTTTGTTTCCCTCCCTTAACATCCTAAACAGCATTTTCTGGAACCAGGGGAGTGAAGTGACAAGAACAACAATTTGGGATCATGGATCCAGTTAGAATTGTCTGAGTGCTGTGTTCTAACTACATAGTAACTTTAGCCAAAGGGGCTCACCTACAACCTCTGAGATGCAACCAAGATAAGAATAGAAAATTTGTATTGTGTTGGCAGTACGTTGTCAACCTAACAAATCATTCAAAAGAAGTTTTATTATTCTTGATATTACCTATTTTTAGGCAATCATTCATGTGGGGAGTTTATCAGTCCAAGTGGCTTAGCTTCTTTGAAGATACAAATTTCTATGCACACACACACACACACACACACACACACACATATACACATTCCTATGTTTAGGGAAATATAAAAAATGAATACAAAATAAAATTTTAAATTGAATTTAAAAATGACCCCATGAGGATTCATCAAATGTCTTTGTTCTTATTTCACCACAGCTCTGGCCCCCATTCTCTTATTGGATTAAATTATTTCCCTCATCCCCACTTTGAAACTTGGCCCTATGATTCTGTTTTCATCTTCATAGAACCTGTATCCTGTGTTAACTTCCCAAGCCACAGGACCACCAGGCATATGGTCCCTTTACACTTTCCTGATGTCTTTGTTTAGTCGACATTGTATATCAGATATGTGGATTTGGAGCTAGGAACTCCAGATTAGAAAGAAGATGTGATGTTTCTGGTGTCTTGGTATGGATTACCTCACTCAATATGACCTTTCTTGCTTCATTTCATTTGCCTGCAAAGATCAAGATTTCATTTTTATTTACACTGATCCCTTTCTTTAATGCATGTGGAAAACACATTCATTGTCCATTCTTCAGTTGCAGAGGATTAAGGTGGTTTCCCTTTTGCAGCTATAGTGAATGGAGCAGCAGTAAACATGACCTAGAAAGTGTCCTTGGAATAGGAAGTGAAGTCCTTTGGGCATGTGACATGTAGTGGTATAATTTTTTATATGGCAGATTTTCTGTACCCTTCTTAGAAATTATCCACACTGGTTTGCAGAGTTGTAAAATTCATAACACTCACCATGAGCGAATGAGTGTTGCTTTATCCCTTCACCCCTTCCCACTTTTCCTGCTTGTTGTCTTTTTTACCTTTACCCTTCTGACTGGGGTAAGAAGAAATGTAAGCAGTGCTTTGATTTGCATTTCTCAAATGACTAATACAGACAGACAATTTATGAGATGTGTTTGAGCAATTTGTCTCTCTTTCTTTCATTAAACACATACTCTATTGAGGTACTAGGACCATTTAGAATGAAGTATTTATTTCCTGACTCTGGTTTGAGTTCTTCATATGTTCTGGATATTGCCCCTGTCAGCTGTAGAGCTAGCAAAGATTCTTTCCCCTTCACTCTGTTTATTGTTTATTTAACTATACCTTTTTTTCCTTTTGTGAAGTCATACTTGTAAACTTTTAGGTTAATTCATATCTTACATGTTTGCCTGCACTGAGTCTATACTAGACTTTGTCCATAAGTGAAGAGTTCTAGATGAGGAGCTCAGTTATGGGATTTTACCCCTCCAATCTGACCTACAT
>CABHPH010000657.1:0-11416 GCA_902168325.1 Peromyscus nudipes
TTTTTTTTTTTTTTTAGTGGTGATGGTGAAAATTTTTCTTTTTCTCTTTCATCTAGCCTTAAAATGTAATTAATTGGAAACCCTCCAAAATAAGTTAAATAAAGCAACAAAATTATTTTTAAAAAAACTTTAAAACGTCTCATTTTTGGACTAATATTTTAGAAATATAAAATCTAAATATAGTTGGACCTCTATTTTGAAGTAAGTATTTTACTTACAACGAAGTTCAACTATTTGCTTTTCCTGGGTCCAGACTTGGGAAATAGGTAAAGGAGTAAGCAATAAGAGATGCAGAAGATACCCTTGACCACAGGAGACTTTATTGAAATTCTTAAGCTGCATTCTTCCATTACTTTGTCAGAAATTCTGAGCATCATAGGAATGTGTGTGTGTGTGTGTGTGTGTGTGTGTGTGTGTGTGTGTGTTTGTGCGTGTGTGTGTGTGTGTGTGTATGTGTGTGTATATGTGTGTGTGTATGTGTGTGTGTATGTGTGTGTATGTGTGTGTGTATATGTGTGTGTGTGTATGTGTATGTGTGTGTGTCTGTGTGAGTGTGTATGTGTGTGTGTGTGTGTGTGTGTGTGTGTGTACAATCCTCCTATTGTTTCAGTGGTCCTTAGGATGCTCAAATCTGATTAGAAGCCAGAAAGCAGTTTGCCCGTGGCCTTGTGATTCTGTGGGCTAACCGAAATAGTCACAGAGGAATTTTGCATGGCAAAATTTAATGGAAGTATGGTGGCCCTTTAACCATGAATTGTTCTGTTCTGTATGGATACTCCAAAAAGAAGATTCTATGTTAAGTAGATGTGAGGAGATAGCTAAGGGAGCCAAACTGGCAAGCTGCAAGAGAGTAAGTAATTCAGGACTGATCCTTGTGAGGAAGGAAGAAAAGCATGGGAAGTAGGCTCAGGCTTGGAGAGCTCTCCAGAAGATTAATATAATCTACCTGCTGTGGAAAGTTGTTCAACCAATTGTACAGGAGGATGGAGGGTGGCTTCACAGCCCTGCCTTGCTGTCACTGGCTGAGACTGTGGGACCTGTGGCCTCTACTACAAAGTTGGAGGTACGTTTAAAACAGATCAGCTGGGGCTTTGAATCAATAACTCTTATGTATTTCCATGGCTACCACATGTCTCTCTATTTCCAAGCACCCTAAGCAGCCTCTCTCTCCTCCTCCTCAACTCTATGGTAACAGATTGTAAATACAAGTTGCAAATGAATTTGTCTTCCATGTTTGCAATTGCTCATAGGAATCTGATGCAAAGAATCAAAATCACAGACAGCATGTATAGAAGGAGGGTAAAAACACATTTGACTTTTCCAATATGAATTGTCTCTATTTCTCCACACTGGCTCTTCAGTTTGAAGCTGTCGGACAAGCATGGCCCCGCATCTTCATGCATCCAGCAGCTGCCTTCACTGCTACATACTTAGGTGAGGAGACTTAAGCTCCAACCCAAAGTCAGCAACATCGCTTTAGCCACTGATTTCACCGTCTCCACCAAGCTTCTCTCCGAATTGCTACCAAAGCTCAACAAAATACAAGCTTTCAAATTGTGAACTTCTGAAGTTCTGTACTCACTGGGTCAGGAGATGACTGAGAAGCCAAATCATCACTAATTCTTAAAAGAATGAAGAGCAGCACCACGAAGCACCAGACACACCAGACACAGTGACAGGCGCGCATTATCTAGGTCATCTCCTTTGGTTTCACCGCAACCCCCTAAAGTCAGTCTAGATGGCTTCCTTTTCCAAAGTTCAGGCCACAGGAAGAAGGACTTGTCTACAACTGAGACCAGGCCTTGTGACTCTAAGATCATTGCTCCTTCTAATTTCTCCCATGATTTCTGACCCAGACACAGGAAAATGTATATGATTTAAGAATATGTATTAAGGACTAGAAAGGTGGTTCAGAAGTTAAGAGCACTTGCTGCTATTTCAGGGGATCCCAGGTTCAGATCCCAGCACCCATACCAGTCTGCCTGTAACTCCACTTCTAAAGGGTCCAGCGCCCTCTTCTGGCTTCCATAGGCACTGCCCACACATACATAAACTCGGGCACAGGCATGAAACAAAAGTAGACGCATACTTAAAAAAGAATATGTGCTAAGTTGGGCTTGAAGCCAGATTGCTTCCTATCAGAAATTATAAATATGAGAAGAAAGAAGCTAGCTTTGTTTTTCTCCTTTCAACCTAGTATATCTACATCTCAAGGGTAATATTGCCAGAGCAACTCAGAAGGGCCTCTAGTTCCCAGGAACCTACGGGGATCTGATTTCTCTACCTCCTCTCATTTTTGAATGCTTCAGCTGAACCGTAAGAGGAAGTGGTGCTGCTCTGAAACATTTCCCTCCTTCACAGTTTGAGCTTGTGCTTTCACACATAGCCCACACAGTGACCTACGTAAAGAGAAATTCCAGCAGCCTCCGAATAAGATTACCCCTCCGCCTCCAGATCCTGTCTTTGCCTTAGTTGCCTCGTTGGCCTCCGGGTGGACAGCTCCAGTCAGCTCCACCAGGGAAGATGACTGACTGTGAGTTCATGTATATCGACTCTGGCTGAGGACTACCTTCAGTGTGTCCTGCAGGTACCCTCTTTAGAATCGGCTCCAAGCAAAACATCCAGAGTGCTAAAGAGTTGCTCTCTCAGTTCAAAAAAAAAGTGGAAAAGAATCTGAAACTATACTTGGATGGTTTTGATGTGGAATCCATAGATGCCACCAGAACTATATTTAATCAAGTGATGGAAAAAGAATTTGAAGACGGCATCATTAACTGGGGAAGGATTGTGACTGTATTTGCCTTTGGGGGGTGTTCTCCTCAAAAAAACCCCAAGAGCAGACTGGCTTGGATGTGGATGCTTACAAGCAAGTTTCCAGTTTTGTGGCTGAATTCATAATGAATAACACAGGAGAATGGATATGGCAGAATGGAGGCTGGGTATGTGTGATGACATTCCTTTTACATTTCTCTACTGCAAAATTGGAAAGGTGAGTTTCCTTACTAATTAAAACAAACAAGAAAATACCAACTAAAAGATTTCAGTCTGTTTGTAGATCTTATTTTAGATACTTTCAATTAAAAGTAAACAAAGCAGAAATCTCCTGGGTCATTTCCAATGGACCCTACAACTTTATAGTTGGCAAACATTTGTCTGCCCAGCTTTTCTTCTAGCGTGGGAACTAGTCATGAGGTCTGGGACTGAAAGCAGCAGCTTTTGACTGCATCTTCAGAATCAGCAGTGCAGACCCTCAAGTGTCTGCCTTTTGCTAGGATTCTCATGACAATGGAGAATTAGTACAGAAAGAGCTGGAATTAGATCTTCTCATTTGTACTTTGCCATGTTGTAACAGTCAGCTGCACAGTTTTGTGCATTCCTTACTTACACACGGACTTTTCCCATTTTCTAATATAGAAATTATGGGCTATTAAAGTTTCATGATACAAATAAATGATGTACTGCCTCACTGGAAGGAATCCTTTTAAAGGATATTCAAATATAAAAATTTGCTTTAAAAAAAAAAACATCAGTATCTCAAAAAACCAGGACTATGCCAAGAATTTTTGGAGCTAAGGTTATCCAGAAGCCTTGCCCAGCTAGATTTAGATGCTTCACTTTGTGTCTCAATATGCTTAACACAGAGTTGAAAAATGTTTCTACGTTTCTGTCCCCATGGAGTCTTCTCCCATCTCCAGCCTTTATCTCTCTCAAGCAATGTCCACTGTTACTATTGTATATACAGAGCATGTTTATTAAACACACCCAAAGAAAATACTTGTAGCATCTCCCATCCCCATTTGGAGGAGAGATTTCACCGTTTTGCCCAGGCTGGCCTCCAACTTGCCGAGTATAGTGATGCTACCACCCTCAGCCTTCCACGGATCTAAGACTCTGGATGTACACTACCATGCTTGGCTAGAAAGATGCCCATCCAGCCCTTTGTCACCAGGGATCAAACCTAGAGCCTAACACAATCTGAACCCATGTTCCATCACTGCACTGTACCCTCGACCTCATGGTAGTCTTTCTGAAAAATACTTTACAAATTAGTATCTGGGCTAGACATGGCCGTGCACATCTGTAATTCCAGAACTCAGGAACAAAAAATAAGAGGACCAAAAGCTCAGAGTCATCTTCAACTACACAACAAGTCAGTAGAAGGCCAGATCTGGTCGTATGAAGGTCTGTTTAATCTATCCACCCCAAATAATACATGGACTCATTCTATAACTGTTTTTTTCAACCCAGTACTTAAAATAGTATTTTAAAGAATACTTTAGGGACTGGGGAAGTAGAACAATTGTGGAGCTTCTGGGTTGCATGAACAAGGCCCCTAATTCAATCCATAGCACCATAAATAAACAAAAATTAAAAGAGTTCTTAATATGTTCTGCTGAATGCACATGCTGTTGATGAGCTGTTTATTTGGGTTATTTCCAGAGTTTTCTGTCATAAGCAATGTTTCTTTGAATATACCAATATGAATCCTCTCCTGTGTATAGGTGTTTTCTAGAGTGGATATTTGGTCATAGAGTTATTTGCTCATGGTTTATATCCATTTTGAAATTACTGGATTTTTCTGCTCCATGGTGATTCTACCAAATTATAATCTTGTCAGCAGCATGTTAGAGTAGCCAACATTTCCTTGGTACAAAGAGGTCCTAGTAATCTATTACAATTTTTCCACTTTGTTAATACATATACTAACTATCTTCTGTTAATTAATTTTGCCCTAGGTTACTAGTATATTTAAAGTTCTCTTAATGCTGAGCTCAAGTTCATGTTCATTGACTAATTCTTAGTGAAAGAATTGCCCGCTTGTTTCTTTTGCCTGATTTCCAATTGTTCATTAACAAAGGAATTCCTTGAACAAGCTAAATGCAAATTATTTTTATACATGGCAGATTTCTTTTAGTTTGTTGATTATCTTCTAAAGCTATAGATGTCTTCAACAACTGCAAGTGTTTGAGTTTGATGCAATTGACGTTACTGAACACAGACTTTGTTCCACTTCTACTTTGGTGAGTCTGCTTGCTCAGTGCTATGTCACACTGTAAAGCAGTCCTCCTTTTTTATTTCTTTCAACTACTTGTAGCTCTTCCTTCTAACTTGGTTGGGTTTGGGTATAAGTGAAATATGTCAGATGTTTGGTTATGTTTCTCCTGGTTGGCTATAGGAAGGACTCAGAAAAATCTCTGCTGCACTGTGTGCAGATGAACAGCTCTTTGACAGCATGTGCATTCAGCAGAACATATTAAGAACTCTTTTAATTTTTGTTTATTTATGGTGCTATGGATTGAATTAGGGGCCTTGTTCATGCAACACAGGAGCTCCACAATTGATCTACTTCCCCAGTCCCTAAAGTGTTCTTTAAAATACTATTTTAAGTACTGGGTTGAAAAAAACAGTTACAGAATAAGTGAAGGCAGGTGTCTTCTAGCACAGAAGCCTGTAGAGAATAGTCTTACAAGCTCTATAGGTTTACTCTATGTTGCCATCGTCTAGCACAATATGTGGAAGACACAGAATATGTGTTACTTAAATACATGTTAATATATTGTGTGAATTCTTAGAATTAAAAATGAATGACACGTATGGAATGGTCTCTTAGAATTTCTGGAAATGCATTCGCCTGGGAATCATAGAAATATTAGCGTGTACACAGTAGGAAAAACTTGTCCTAATGGAGATATAAAAGTACATCTCATGCAACACACACACCTTCCCCCTCCCCCACACCTTCACCCTTCATAAAGTTTTTATGTGGGTCCTCAGATCTCTTCTTTTACACCTGGGAGCTTATGCTGTAGATATATCAGAAGTGCTCTTTGAGATCATTGTAAAGCCATCTCAATACCGTCTTCCAGCCAACAGAAATCACTTATTCTGCTGATGGCAAATAATGCTATAGTGAGCCAATTACACACAGGCATCGCAAACTCTTTTTTGTTTGTTTGGGTTTTTTTCACAGTACCATTGACAAATCTACTTCAATGAATGAGTTTTCTTTTGTAGAATGATTCGTTTTATAGAAAATGCTCATGTCTTTGCTAGCAGTCAGGGGACCCAGTAGAAAGGGGAAATAGGAATTTTACAATTTTTTCCTTTTTCCTTTTCTGAAAGAGAAAACTCTAAAATGATCATAAACATGCAAGCTATGGTCTTGTTACACTTGAAATATGCCTGAAACTTTATGGGAAGTTTTGGATCAAGATATGATACAGAAGTACAGCACAGATATTAGGAACACCAGCTCCAATTCAAACAGGGCTGGCTTTATTTCAGGGCTCAGTGCTTATCATCTATGTGAATGGGACAACTTACATACCTTCTCTGTACCTCATTTCTTTGTCTGTAAAAATAGGCCATACTGCAATCTATTTGTGGCATAAAGATCACATGAGTTACATACAATGCATCCAGAGCAATTCCTACAAATCTGCACTCAGTACAATTTCAAGACTATTGTTATTACTAATAAATACTCATGTTAATAACATTAATATTGCATAGCTTCTACTTAGCAAATCCAAGGATATCTAGACTCCAAAAGTTATATGGTCTACTTCAGTTAGATATTAGTCACCATTGACCTCAGGTGCGCTAAAGGGAAAAACATGAGACTGAGCATTAGTAATGGGATGCATAATCTCATTCCTTCTTCTTTTTTAAAAACCAGTTTGAATCCTTCCCCATCCCTCCCCTCCTCATTCTTTCATCCTTCCCTTTCTTCCCTCATCCTTCCTTTGTTTTTTTCCTTCTCCTCCATATCTCCTTTAGTTTCCAACCTGTCATCTCTGCTTTTCTTCATCTTCTACATTTACTATTATTTTCTCCAGTTCCCTCTACCAGTCTGAAGTGCAGAGTTGGACTCATAAATGCCTGGCAGAAGATTTAATGTAATTTTTTTCAGCTATCACGAGCATTTGGGAGGAAAAGATAGTTCCTAAAGCCACTAGAGCACATTGTAGTAGCTCGTGTCTGTAGTCTCAGCTACATAGAGGCAAAGGCTAGAGGAACATTACTTGAGCACAGGAGAATTTCAAAGCCAGTGTAGGCAATACAGTAAGACCCTATCTGAAAAATCAAGGATGTGCTTAAGATGAAACTCAATGTCTCACCCCTTGGAAATCACACTTGGGTTTGATTGAAGTGACTTTCCTACTTCCACGCTCTTTAATGAAAGACTTTTCTGTGTCCAGGCTTTGGAATAAAGAAGAATACTTGGTCATTAGTCCCACAAAGGGGGACTATATCTGTATCCTTCATGTTTAGCATAGGGCCTATTGCACACAAGGCACCTGACACACAGCTACAGATCTCAGGAACCGACACTGACATCTGAGGCCTGAACTCCGAATTTCCCTGCTTATTAGAGGCATGACTTAGGTTAAGTTACCTAGGAAGCACTCCAAGATTCATGTTTCCTATGTAATATGTATAACAACACAATATAGCATAATGTAATAATAATTATATTATGTCATGCAATAATATAGCATAAACAATAAAAATGAAGACAACAATACCTATATGCAAAGATCCAGAAAGCTTTCTGATAAAAAGTACTTTGTGAGTATATAAATAGAATTATGCAAGTACAGGGATTACATGGGAAATTCCAAGAAATTTATAGTTTTAAAAAACTACTCTAAGCCGGGCGGTGGTGCACGCCTTTAATCCCAGCACCCGGATCTCTCTGAGTTCGAGGCCAGCCTGGTCTACAGAGTGAGTTCCAGGAAAGGCGCCAAGCTACACAGAGAAACCCTGTCTCAAAAAAAAAACCCTCTAAATACAAAAAGAAACTCCTTTTAGAAGTGGGGATACACTGAATTGGTCCCTTCCAAGTAAATAGAATAGGAAGAGTTAAGCTAAGAGGTCCTCTCCTCTTCTCCTCCCCTTTCTCCCCTTCCTCCCCTCCCGCCTTCTTTCCTCTTACTCTAATGGCGTGGGTTAATTTGGTGACAAAGCAAATCAGCAGAGTGGATACACAGACACATATAGATGACTGAGTAACCATTCATCTCAGTAAAGGCATTTCCAAAGGTATAAATAGCCAAGCCCTGTAAATGCTAAGCACATGCTCCACCATCGAGCTATAGCCCCAAACCACCAAAACAGCTCTCCAATGAATCTCTAGAGGAGTGACTGTGGTATCCACTTATATCTTTTAAAAAAAATCAGAGCTTTTAATTTTCTTTGGGTTATTGGCACAGTATGTGTCAGCCTGCTTTATAATGCTATAATGGAATATTGCATGGAAAATGATAATAGAAAAGAAGCTGCTAAGGGAGTCTGAGAGAGCCAGCATCTAAGGGCACCAGCATTGAAGGGCACCAGTATTGAAGGGCTGCGTCTGGTAAGAGCCTTCTTGCTGCAGGAAGTGAGGTAGGAAGGCAGGGATGGAGGGAGGGAAGGGAGGAAAGATGACTAGAGGACTGAGCACATCTTTTGATAACAAATCCGCCCCTTGGGTAATAGTCTCGATCTAGTAGTCATGGAGGAGATGCTCCCATGTGGAATCATCAGCAAAGCAGGCAGTCAGGGGAAAGTGTCTGCATGTGGTGTGCGGAGTCAGCTGGGAGGCCCGTGAGGTCATGTCCCAACAGAAAAAAAGACAGTGCTCATTTCCCTTTATCCTCTTCTTAAAGATTCCAGCACTTAATATTATCAAAATACAATTAAAACTCAACATGAGTTTTGGAAGATATAAACAAAACATGCCAGCTTGGTATATTATTTTACCCTTTAGCCTTTCTCAAAACCAGAGTAGCCCAATTTAGCAAATTTTCACTACTCCCAGAAATAATAAGACCTTGGCATTTCTTGTTTATTACCACATTACTGATGTGATAATGAATCCTTATTTGTATATTTATTTTTATCTATTAGCCTTAAGATTCAAATTGCACCACTAAAGGAAATAGTTTTGAAAGAATCTGCTTGAAAAAGTATTTTTATAGGTATAAAAAAAACTGATTGTATTATAATGTAAAGCTCTTTAATTGATGGTAATGTAAAGTGTTTTCCTATATATTATTAGCGATTTATGTCTCAGCGAACTTCTCTTTTTAGCTATTAAGGCCTGATTATTTTTTCTTACATTGGAATGAACTCTTTCCTGATAAATACGTTTTCTTGGTTTGTGGTTCTTTTAATTTTAGTTTTTTTTATAGATTTATGACTATTTCATACCTTCATTTAGCTTTTTCTTTTACTTTCTTTGCCTTAGAAGTTGAAAATATGTAACAAGTTAGCATGATAACTGCCCAGAAATGACTAGTTGTTCTGTTAATAAAGGTTCATTTTAGAGGCTATCACTGTACCTATCTGCCTACCTGCCTCACAGCTGCCTCTGCACACCACATGCAGACATTCTCCCCTGACTGGTGGCTGCCTGGTTTGCTGATGATTCCACAACTACTAATTTCAAGATCTGCAGAGATTTCCAAAGTCTTCTGACTCTCGAGAAGCTAAGCCTGATTCCCATTTTCTGGATTAGTCCTATTATGACATACACATTTGGAGACATTGTAATGCTGGAACCTACAAGATGCAGAGCAAATGTTTACTAGATGGATATCAAAAAATATCAGGGGTGGTGGTGGTGGTGGTGGTGGTGGTGGTGGTGGTGGTGTGTGTGT
The DNA here is from genome assembly GCA_902168325.1 of Peromyscus nudipes. Lineage (NCBI taxonomy): Eukaryota > Metazoa > Chordata > Mammalia > Rodentia > Cricetidae > Peromyscus > Peromyscus nudipes. The sequence continues at coordinate 9,645 of CABHPH010000657.1, forward strand.
GTGTGTTCTGGGGCTTGAATTTAGGAATTCAATGTCCTAGACAGGCATTTCTACCAGCCTGGATTTTCCTAATTAAAAAAAAAAGTCCAGCCTCAAAAATAATTATAGTGGAAATAATCAATAGTTTCTTAGACTCAAGTACATTGGTTGAATTTGGATTTACTATGAGTTCTTATAATTCTCAGTACAGCCGGGCAGTGGTACTTTAATTCCAGCACTTGGGAGGTAGAGGCAGGTGGATCTCTGTGAATTTAAGGCCAGCCTGGTCTAGAAAGCAAGTTCTCGGGCAGCCATAGCTGTTAGAAACCCTGTCTCAAAAAACAAACCAACAAATAATAACAATAATTCTCAGTATAATACAATTTATAAATATAAATTTAATTTTCAGTGCTAGGCAACTGAAAGAAAAAGAGAGGAAAACAAAACAAAACAAAAAACCGGAGAATTCCTTTCCCTGGAGCTTACGGGCAGTGAGCAACAGAAGCAGGGCTCGTTTGAACGAAGATGACAGTCCTAGTCTTTGGATTTTGAATGTCTGGTAGGCAAAACAGAATATAACATCTCAATAATGACTCCATACTGTCTACATTCTGAAAGAATATTCATATACTAAATACACATTGAATTAGGTAAGTTTTCAAATTCTTTTTACTTTTTTACTTCTGGTGGTGGTTTGAACAAGAATGGCTCCATAGGCTTAGTCACCAGGGAATGGCACTCTCTGAAAGGATTAAAAGGATTAGGAGGTATGGCCTTGTTGAAGGAAGTGTTGAAGTCATGCCAACCCGAGTGTCTGTCTGTCTGTCTGTCTGTCTGTCTGTCTCTCTCTCTCTCTCTCTCTGCTTATGGATCAGATCAGAATGTAGCTCTTAGCAGCTACTGCATGCCATCGTAGTTCTTACCTGCCTGCACACCACCATGCTTCCTGCCATGATGATAATGGACTAAGCCTCTGAAACTATAAGCGAGCCCCCAGTTAAATTAAGAGCTACCTTGGTCATGGTGTCTCTTCACAGCAATAGAAGACTGACAAAGACACTTCTTAATATATGGCTGCAAAATCCCTTGAAACTAACATATGTAGCTCGGCTGTATTTCTATTGGGTGGCGTTTCTAAAGGGATTTAGCTTTGGAGTAGAGAACAATGCTGAGAAGGAAATACTACTCATGGTGAGAGAATAGAGAGGATTATCTCACTGAGTCTTCAATCTGCACTTTCTTCTCATAGGAAGATGGCTTCATGACTTTCCTGGAGATGACAGGTCAGATCTGGGATGCTCTTTTTCTCCCCAAGCAACGCTACTGACCGGAGAGACAAGGGCTCCTGTGACAATGGTGACCAGCACTTAGTACGTCCATTTGCAAACAACTCAGAGGACAGGACTTGACTTTCCGTAGTTGCAGATGTTTTGTTCCCACTTGAAGGAATAAATTACTGATATTTGTTCCTGGATGTGTTTCATGTTTTAAGTTTTCGAGTCTGCCTGGAACTCCAACAATACTCCACACAGGGACAGGTACTGAAGTAAGGTCTGATGATGACCTGGAGGGCAGTGTCTTTTCTCCCTCTGCGGTGAGGTAGAGACTCTTCCATAAGGGTGTGCCTATTATCCAGTGCTATTCTGTGTCTCTAGGCTAAACCATATGGTGGCTAAAATCTGCCCCCTAACTCTTTCCTGAGTCCACACTTTGTATATCTCAGAGTCCCCGGCTGCTTCCAGTTTCTCACTGATGCTCTCCCCTCAGCCTGTACTCTCTGGCCTTTCATTTGG